>JARJDT010001491.1:0-16355 GCA_030264655.1 Leptusa sp. GC000079
TCGTGAATTTACTTTAACTTATAATTTATTGTAAGCATTTAAATTCGCGCACTTAATTTCAGACCCAGTTGAGTAGATTTATTTAATAGAGTTTGTGTTTGGACAAATTGTATGCCGTTGCATGTCAGTCGCGTTGGAGTGCATGCATGTGTTTAGTAACAAGTAACATTCACATCGTCGAGAGAGTGAACTGAACATTGCACATGTCAGATACATGTAGCGACCAATTCGTTTCCAGTTTAGACTTTTCATAGTTTCAGTTTCAGCGCGCAAGTTTAAAGTCGTTACAATCACAAATCTCAACATATCACCAAGTCTGACTTTAACTACTGCACTTTAAGCTTTACAACTAGCGCACATGCTGAATTGTTGCAACTTACAATAAGTAACACAACATGACTGCATTTCCAAGTAGCTCAACAAAAAATCAAATTAGTTAAGACTTAACAACACAAACACGTTTTTAATTTAGGAAAACATTTTCAACAATTTCGTGTTGCTTTTTCCGGTTAGATTCGCAGTAATTTTTGCCTAATTTTCCATCACATTTGCGTTTGCGTTTTTCTCGGTTCCAATTTGCGATTACAAATTGGAACTCTTTAATAATATTTTTTGGTGTGTATGAGGGTGGAAATTAAAAAAATATATAACACTAGCAAGCCCGAAACCGGAAAAGCGGCGAGAAAAAGCGCGCACCGCAGTGGCGGAAAGCGAATAGCCGCTGGCCGGCTATGGGCGAGTTCCCGTTGCCGCCACATGGCTGCGACTATGCGGACGGATATGAGTCGCCCGTTCGTTTAATTACAAGAGGCTTGCCAGCGATGATGGCGTTAGCTTTTTGTCGTTTTACCCGTTTCTATATCTGCTTTTTGCTAACTCTTTACTTGCACATGGTCGTTTTTTTTTGCAACCGGGCAAACAAAGTTTGTTTATTGAGTTGCATACATTCGCACTTGGAAACAACAAACAACAACAAAAGTAGCAATATTTTATGTTTTCATATAAAGTTAACAATTTTAGTGGAAATATTCGGATATTCGAATGGTGAACAGCAAATATTAGAATAAATTCATTTTCAAATACACTTAATACACAAACTCACTAAAAACTGTGCCGTAAATGTGTTATTACACACGGGTTTGTTGATTTTAATCGTTGCCATGGCAACCGTATGAGGGCGCCTTGCTTCAAGCGAGTTTGTAAACAAAAACATAACCTTTATGGAATTAAAAGACGTAAAGCGTCAAAATTTCTTGAAATTAAGATTTGATTTAAATCACATTTTGAAATGGTCGTAGGAAAAGTGTCGTGCAATACACAATCGCAAACATTTTTGCTTCGTGTGTAATGCCCTCTTTCCAACCCGTGTTATGTTATATACTATTACGCACGAATATCGATCACTATGTTAAAATTACAAAATCAATAAGTAGCCCCATCTATGTGAAACATTTGCAACCTGGAAAATTGAATTATTTATATCCGAAAATAATCGAATAAGTCGAATATTTGCAGCGTGAGTTTTAATACTTTTAACGTTAAATAAATGTTGAAAGAACGAACACAATTAGTTGCAAAGCATTCGCTCGACATCATGTGTCAGAAAAACGAACGCGTCGCAGCTGGTGCCCTCCCCGCAAGATGATGCGGAATGAATGAATGTGGAGGAATTAATCATGAGATATGGCACGAATGCACACGCTTGTATAAAATATGTTAGCTTTATGGTAACAGTTTGGCGGTTGTCGCGCCGTTCTGTGCGGGGTGCTCATTGCACCATGAACCATAACTCTTGACAGCCGACAATGCATCTAAGTAAAGTGCCGTCAACAAAAAACACGCACACTCAAAATAAATTTGCATCCAACTTCAATTGTCATTATTTTCTTCATTAAATCATATTCGTGCATTGTTGCCGCTTGTATCTCACCATACAGTGCACTCATTAAAGCGATTAAAATGCTTTTAATCACTTTTTCTTCGAGTACCAAAGTTAACTCTTTTTAAAAACAGAAAAAAAGCTTGCAAAAAACGTAAAAGCGACTAAACGTGTTTCGTCCTAGACCGGAAAGTGACGTTTTCACTTCACGTTCACGTTCGCGTTCAGCCAACGAACAACGTTGAAGGGTCGTCGAATTGACACATAGAATAGAATGGCAGCACGGCAAAGGCTCGAATGGCAATAGGCATCATGGTAGGAAGGATATAATACCCAAACAGTCGCGCAAAACACGTTTAATTGAAAAGTTAATTAAAAGAGCAAACAGGGCGTCAACAAACAACTGAATGACGCTGACGCTAATGTTCGCAATACGCCATTGTTCGCCGTCGACTTTTTTTTTAAGTCGTCTAAAGCGCAATATGCTGAAATTAAATACTTTTACTTTGAAATCAAAGGCAACATACAAAAATCCACATTTAAGTGTGAGTCGAACACCCTGTATAGTAGAAAATAACATGCTTGATCCTAGTAGAAAAACAAGACAACTGCTACACATCGATGCTTGTTGTTTGTCTCTTTTATAAATATATCAAGTTAGCGTTCGGATTAGTGCTGATGCTTGCCGTGAAATGGTCGAACGAGTCCGGAAATATAGGGAGAACGAATGACCAGTGGAGCAGAAAAGGCACAAACACAACCAGCATCACGATTCATGATAAGGACGTTCGTCGTCTCCTCGTTGGTGGGACGAAAAATTGTTCGCTTCCTCAAGTTAGTTTGGAAATGTCGTCCGAGACGATAAATCACATAAAGTTAATTCATTGAATTAAAACCTCGCAACTAACGTTAAAAGACAAAAAGTAATTGAACGTCAACAAATGCGAATCACCCTGTATAATCGACAATCGTTTAAGGAGCACCTATAAATTAAGATATAAGAAGATATTTCAAGGAATTGCTGTGATAGCAAATTCTTCAATTTCTAGGAGTGCTAGTGCTGTCTATAAAAATATTATACGCCCTTAGAACTCTTGTAATCTCAAAAAATGAGAACGAAAATTCATTTATCTTGTGTGCATTGACCATTTATCAATTTCGTCTTCGTTGAATTTCCAGTTTCTCTCATTTCGTCGATTTTATTTTAATCTCGTACAAATCGACTAATAGAAATTGAATAAAAACAATTAAATTTATTGTTAAGCACTTGTTTCGTTTAGCGATAAAGTACGACAACGACGAGGACATTAAAGGAATGGAAATTGAATAAAATAAAATCTCAACGAACGATGAATACGAAATCATTTCCTGTGTGCTTGTTGATATTGACGTCAATACAGGGTGATAAAAACCAACAACAACAGAAATTTAATTTGAACAATTAACCTCAAAATTTATTAATTGAAAAACTATGAAAAACCCCCCAGAAATTTCTACATGAAAACAGAATTCCCTAGATATTAAATTTGTCACTAAAAATTAACCTAACAATGAATGAATTGAAATGTTAAGAAAAACAAAATTCCCTAGAAATTAAATTTGTGACTAAAAATGAAAAGAAACACCCCACGTGTTCAACCCTCTAATCCCAGATATAGTTAGTTAGTATACGACTATGAGTGGGGGTTTAGACTGTGTGTATATTTCTTAACCTTGTTTAGCATAATTTGCATAAATTTTAATAATACCCCGCCCGGATCTTATTCTCAGTTTGTTTCGCGTTCGTCCTGTCCTATATCTTCCTCTTAGCCCACATGCATTTCATTTTCATATTTAGTATAATTTGTTTTTATATCTTTCCGTCCTTGTTCCACGTCGACGTGCATTTGGCAGCACTCCGGTAATGACTTTTAGTCTTTTCGAGCAGCGTCTCGGACTTTTCCAAATAACACTACTATTTTTGCTTGTTAATTTATTCAAATATTTCCTGCAACTCAACTCGAGCACTCGCTGTTATTCTTATTCCTCGCGTATTATTGTCATTGCTGCCGCTGCTTCAACTTTCTACCAGCCATGCTCTGGCATGGCACTCACTGTACACTACGTATCTGCATTGCTGTTCGTCGCCGCTTTTCCACTTCGTTAAGCACGCGCTGTGTTCCTTCGCCATTTCCTTCTTATTTTCATGCAGTCTCAGTTTCTGTTACTTCAACTTCTATTTGTTTTTCTTTCCCGAACATTCTTGCTGCATACAGTATGTTCCCATTTAACATTTAATAAATGAACATATTTTATTGTACAGGGTGAGTCAATTTTGTTGATCGCAAATGTTTTTTTTAGATATTAACACCCTGTATGTTTATAGTTAGACCTTATTAGTTTTAATATTCGTATTTGTCCTTATTATGCTAACTAGCAACTAATTTTAATTAGTCTAATGGCATGTGCCCATCCTAGGCTAGTTTCTAGTAATTCCAACAATTCCAACATATTCGTTCGTATCTCTTGCCTAGTATTCCTCTAGATATATATTTCATTCGAGTTGAGTTGTTTTCTGACAAAAAACAAATGCACCGAACAAAACGAGTTTATAACAATAAATTAGTTAAATGAACGAAAACAAAATAATACCTTCACCCAACTAGCGCAGTATTTAAATAAATATATGCATTTTGAGCACAAGCAAATACTAATACTATACCTTTTCAACTTCATGATGAAAATAAACATTTTCAAATTAATAATTTACACTATTATTTAATTATTTAACAACCATGTCATATGGGTATAAATAATTATAGAAAATTTAACATTAACAACAATTAATTTATTATTAATATTGTTTAAATTAAAATTCTATTTATTTTCGACAAATTTAAAAATAAAAAACATTTGGTATTTATATATTTGTTAAAACATAACTTAATACATTCTATTTTTCTATTATTGTTTAATATTTATCTCTGCATTTAATTATTTAACAAAATTATTTAATTATTAAATTATTTAAGGCTTGGATTTTTAGCGAAACGTTAACAAAAAATAAATAAAATCCTACATAAAAGGAACAATGTCATTAATTGTCTTTATTTATTTATATAAAATTCAACATCAAGTGAGGAATAAAGTCCTCAAGTTCTAAAGTTCTCAACTTGAAATAGATTATTCTCAAGTTGAAGTTGAAAAGGTTAGTTTAGTGAAGCAAAAATACGATGTGCGTATATATCATCTATCTATCTATTCTACCATTAGTTGTTTACTTATCCTGTTTTTTTTTATCTCTGGATTTCTGAATGCTGGATGAAATACATCGATGTTGATAATAAATTGTTAAATAACTTAACTAAGCTTTTCCAGATATTTTCATTTCGCATTTGTTTTGCCCATTTTGCCTGCTATGTGAAATATCACTATTTTTATTTTTTCAGTTTATTTGCTTTCCACATTTGATGGGAACGCAACCAGAACGCAACAATTCGCACATTTTTTGCATTTGCCCGAATTATTTGTTACATTTTGTTGATTTTAGCTTGTTTGTTTCAATTATCGAAAAAAAATCTATATTCGCATTTTTCACTAAATATTAGAATTTTTTGAACACCCCGTATAGCTGATCCTTGTTTTATTCAACTGGCTAAGTAGCAAGATAATAAATTGAAAGTAGCAGGAAATTAAGAAAACATTTTTGCGAAACTTGCTTTTATCGCTAACGCGAAGTGTCTCCCAAATGTAAATGAAAGTAGAGGACTAAATGACGCTCCTTATTCCATTGTGGAAAGCGTTGCAAATAAGGACGAAAGTATCAACTAAAACGGCGGCGGGAAGAATAAGAAATCGGAATAATACGCGTAAGAATCGTAAGATATAACTAAAACCCTGCGAATATAATGAGGACCACCCAATGTTCGTTCCGTCGCGTTGGAAAACTGTTTATTTGCCTTCGTTCGTTGGGTCCTTTATGCTCCAGAGACGCCCTTAACACTCGAGGATTCGTAATCAAATGCGATGGAAAGAATGCGCGCACCAGGTGCAAACGACATATTTTTTCTCATCATATTTAATTCGACGACGCTCTGCGTACAATTGCCGAAAGTAAAAGTTTTTCTTTTATTTGTTAACTAACAATAACATCAAACATTTTCACATTTTTTTTTTCATGTTGAAAATTTAAAGCGCGTTCAAAACCAAAAAAAATTTAAGTTCTTTAATAAGAATTGTTTTTAGTTGGTTAAAAATCCTTTATTTTTCGATGATGTTTTTATCACGATCATGTCTGGCAAAATGCAGTCAAAATGAACGATAAAATAAGATGCGAACATGTAATGAGACTCGCCATTATATTATATTATAAGAATATGAAAATTCGAGTCCGCAAAAGCGAAAAGCATTATTATCCCAGCCAACGCCGCCTTATTCTTAATCTTTTTCTATCGTTTTCCGCACTTTTGACTGGGAACATTTTTTGTTGATGCACTTTTGCCCAGCAACCCAGCATTCTTGTGCACTTTTTCATATCAACTTTCATTTTTCTTATTCTTCCAAGAGTAAGCTTGGTTGCTGTCCACAAAGGAGCTCCTTTATTGTTCTCTTTGTTTTTCACATACTTCAATATTTTTCTATTTCTTCTTCAGTTTAACGCAGCGTTCAAAAAACAGACATTTATTTTTTCGTTTCATTTCTTTATATTTTTTAGTTTTCTACGGTTTTTGGTTTCAAAGCTCATTCGGTCTGAAACAAGGATAAGAATGAAATAATAAAAATAAAAGCAGCGTCAAATAATAGAAATTTCTACATAAAATAAGAGTCTGGCGAAACACGCGCATAAATACAAGCAAAAAAGCAACAAAAAGCAAGAACGGACGAAGATAACACATGCGAATAAAAAATGGCGAGCGACAAGGATTTTCGTGCGCGTTCGTTCTCGGTAATGACGACCAACAGTTTCCTTTTTGTCATTTTCTTGCTGTTTTTCGTGCCTAATAGCATATACAAGGTGGCACAAACCAAATATTTACATGGAAATTTTTGCAAAGATCGAAGGATAATTAAGTTATCAAACACACTGTATGCAAAGAGGGAAATTGTTAACTTAAGTAAAGTTCAACAAGAGCAGACAGACATTATTGTATAAGAGGAGATCTCAAGGCAGATGGGTATTAGAGGAAAGGACAGTGGGAAAACCCCAGGAACAGACAGCCACCCCCGGATAATGCTAATAATAATTAAAGCGTCGCTCTCAGGACGATAACGATAATGGCAGATGACACCGATTACTGGTAATTGCGCGCGTGGATTTTATTCTCCTTCTTTATATTCTCTACTTGCTTTTATTCCACTTAATTCCTACTTTATTCCGCACTGTACGTATTCAAGAAATATTGTCAAAACCACTTCAACCAAATACTTAGGTATTATTCTCAATGAAAATCAAAATTAAAAGGCAAAAATAAAAATTGCGAATGATGAATGAAAGCAAAAATTTAAGAATCAGACGAAAACTTTTCCAGTGAAGAAAGTTGTGTTACAGACATGTTTCATAAAATTTGTCAGAAAGAATTCCCGCATATAAAATAAAATATTTTGTATTGCGTTATATGCGCTGTACTAATGCATCTTCAACATCTTTACTTGGATATCACCACTATTACTGACGAAGAAGCAAGTTGATGCAAAGAATAAAAGTTGCGGTTTTAGTCCGTCCGGAAAATTATACACGAACTCGAGTACCTACATGGCGCTAGAAAAGCGTGACGATGACGTCGACAGGCTTATATTGTCAGAGCGATTGTTAAATGGAGATTTATAGAAGCAACATCAAAATATACAGGGTGTTCACTCACTGACTTCCGAAACAACAAAATTTGAATATTTTTTCGTTTTATAGAGATAAATAAAATGTTAGTCCATCATCCTATAAAAAAAAAAATTGTTGGTCCTTCGTCCTTGTTGTGATCCTTTGTTGTGAAACACCCAGTTTTGACTTAATATAAATAAAATTCCTTCTTATATGAGAGAAATAAATCTTTTCCGACATGTCTTCTCGTCCTTTCTTTGTCCTTGTCTACTCCTTGATATACCTCGGAGCGCTCGCGTTGTTTGTGTGTATCGTACACGTATTCCTTCGTGAAAACGTACACTTTGCATGCATGCGAGAAAGTGAGTCGAAGGAGTCAGGACGATGACGCGCATTACATTTACGCACGGAACAAGCGCCGAGAACAAGGACGAGCAATGAGCAGGCGAAAGAACAGGACACGCGTGTAGTGCGGCTACGGCTTGTGGGACATCATAAAATTTCCCCACAGTCAGCATAACGAGTTTATTAATGTCTATTCCCAAACGTGCGATGTGACATTTTCCACTAGCACTGCCATCATTACCGAACTCCGACTCAAACTGCTCTTTCTCCAATTTCCCTTCATACTGAAATGACCGCTTCCTTCTACTTCGCCATATACTACACTTTTACTTGGTATTTCTATATTAATATTTGAATTTAAATTTTAAAAATTTAAACAAAACATTTTAAATTTGTAACTTGAACATTTTTCAGTTTCAGTCATTTTGTGTTTTATGCAAGTTGCAAGTTGGTTAACGGTTAACCGCTTGGCAGATTCAGCAACGGATTCTTCCCAAGAGTGCAATTAGATTTCCTCTATAACGCAAACTTCTTTTACTTTTATTCCTGGCTCTCTATCTATATGTCTAAGTATAATATTTCTAAAACCGATACAGCCTCCCTCTTGGTCTTCGTCTTGCTGTTTTTCCGAGTCCAATTCGAAGAGTTTCCTCTGCGCGATTCTTTCGTTCCTTTTCTTCGCTTTAGTTTATGCTTATCTTAAAATTTCGCGCAATGTAATTAACTTATCTAGCAATTACCAAACCGCCAACGACTCCCAAAAGACCACCAGACACATGCATTACAGGCGAATCCTTTATTTTGCCTCTTCTTTTACCTCTTCTTTATTATACGAGCAAATTAAAATTAATTTGCGCCAACTTCACTGCAGTGGCCATGAAAATGTGACAACACTGCAACAACTAAAATTTACTAAAACACCGATGTCGCTTTTCGGGTATACTATAATCCTATTAAAAGTATCGTTGGATCCTGATGGCTTAGAACAAAAGTATCGATACTCCTCCGCCACCCAAGTACGAATACACTTTTGAGCCATGAGATCAGGATCCGAGGAGAGGGAATTGGGATGGATGAAAATAGCTGATGGTTTTCATACAAGTTTTCAATGTTTCGGTAGACCTATTTTCCCAGTGTGTTTCATTGTGTTTGCAAGCAACATTCTCATCGCTTTCTCGACTATTCACGTTATGCTCGAGCGTATTTTCGCAACACTGCTGGTTATTGATCCAGTGCGTACAAGTTTCATGGAGGTTTTTAGCCACCCACGTCCTCCCCCATCCCCAACAACATTATACACTCTAAAAACATTATGTCAAGCACTCTTGTTTACCGATTTATTAAGAAAATTCGCGCATTTAACCTGAAAAATGCTCTCCTAATGTATGCAACCAAATGAACACATTTACACAAATTTTTAAATTTCAAGCTTTGTGCAAATAAGGAAACGCATAATAAACAACAATGATCACAATAAACTGTGCACTCTTGTATCTTGCTGCATGTGTAAGGATACAATGGAGCAGAAAAGATTTATGCAGATGCGGGAAAACTGCGCGCTTCTAGGAAGAGAGCACCAGAAAAAGACGAACACGCGAGAACATACAACATTGCACAGCAGTGTGTACGACACATCAGTGATGGTGAAACGGATGCAATGCTTTGCTAACGGCATCGGCATCACAAAATGAACGAGAAAACGAATGCTCTCGCGCTGTTTGCTTTGCTCGTTCGTCTTTTGGCTTAGCCCCGGCGCACTGAATGCCACGAGCCACGAGCGCTACCCTGGCCTGCCAGTAACAACAACGAAATCGAAATTTACATTTAAATTTAAATGCTTCCGCAGTCTCAGTCTGCACTGCACCCGCACACACACATACTAACACACGAAGAATATACATTGAGATCCATATTCTTATTCCTCGCTAGTAAAGTAACGGTGATAGCGTTGATTCTGGAGTTTATTTCCACGAAAACAAGACACATATCGATAAAAACAATAAAAACTGGGACACCCTGTACGTTTGTGATAAAACCAAACTGGGAATAAAAATAAAATACCAGAGGAATTGAGCGGCAATAGAATTGAAAATGAAAACACGAACGCATTGGAAAATGTGAGATGTAAAAATAGACAAAATGAATGCTTGTAATGGCAGGTTATAAACATCGAAAGCAAGCAATTGCATTCATGATTTAGATTTCCCTTAACCTTCTTAAACTTAAGCCTACCAATTCTTTGTCTTGTGTTTTACATTAAACTTTATATTTTCAATTGAAGAATATAACTTATCTAAAACTATAGATATTCATTCTTCAATTTAATATTAATAAGAAGTTTGACGCATCAAGTTTTAAGTTTTAAATTCATGAAATGAGAAACATGTGTTTTCCATGCTTAATTTTTTGTCTTGTCATTTTATGCTTTTTGACCATATACGCTAACATAATTACTTATTAACAGTTAACTGATGTTCTCCACGTTTAGATTCAGATGACGCACATGACGCCTCCACGAACAATAAAAAAATTACATATTGATGGCATCTGCATGTTCAACAACTTTGTTAAGACCCTGTATACAGCATACGAATGCGATTAAACGAGCTGGAAAATGATTCGCAGCATTTTAATTCAATATGTGACGAAACAAAAGAATTGCACACAATAATCATGACAAGCGAGACAAAGCAACCCTTCACAAAGAGGATTTTATGGCAGAATTGTTCAGATAGATATTCTTTGTCAAGATTTAATCCTTTAAAATCCCCACGTTTTTATTGCTAATACTAACTTTAGTTAAAACTAACAAGTAACTTTGAAAACCGGAAAAAATGTTGGTAAAATGATGGATAAAAAATTATAGTTTGAAAACACCCTGTATATAAATATTTCCACGTCCGCAACACAACAAACTCATATTAATTCATTACTGCAATGGATTGCATTCCATTTGATTACAACATTACAATGGAATATTGTACGACATTTTGCGCATTCTGTTTGAATATTTTCTATTTTCGATTGAATTATTATTTCGTTTAATTAAATTTTAGCCATGGCAAATTGTGCCATGGATGCGACCAACGACAATAATAAAATAATAACATTCACACAACAATAACGTTATTGATATGCGGTCGGTCGTTGCAGACGTATTCTTCATACAAATGCAGCGAACAATTCAATGCCAAAAAAACAACACTGAATGCACCATACTTATTTATACAAATATAACGAATATAATGTTAATGTGGGCGTAAAAAGAGACAATGAAGAAGCATTATGAATATACATAGTTTCTGTCTGGTTGAACAACAAGTTGTGGGTTTTATCTTATTTTTGATGCATTTAGGGCTTGGTTGCTCAATTGTATTGTAATGACAACTTGAAACATTTTATTTTAAATTTATCATAAAAATGCTTGAAAAAATCAATCGGGAACGCAGACTATTTCTTGATTGGTTTAACAGACGGCAATGAAAGCATAAACAAACATACGACCGGAAATACAACAAACCCCATAAAAATAACAATTGAGAACAGAAACATAACCCAATTTCGAAGCCATATGTGTTATGTATGAAAATAAATTAGAGGAACGCAACCAACATTGCAACTATAAAGACAATAAAGTTGCGCGATATTTTGTGCGGTAATAAAATAATTTTAATTTTGAAAGAAAACAGAATAAGTTATCCAACCTTTCAAACTTCGCAAGAAAATGCGTAACTTTTTCCAACATACACCCACAGATATCGCGCGACAACGGGTATTATCACGCAAAACGTTTTTTTTTGTTTGAAGAAAAAACAACGCATTTAAATTTGCATTTATATTGAAAGCGTGTTACGGCAAAGCTTACAGAATATGCTATAGTAGACGACCAAGACCAACTTCCACTTGCTACTTTTCGTCCAGCAAAAAGGTGAAATAGACGAAAAATGCAGCGATACAAATTTGGACGAAACCACAGCAAGCACCAAGAACCCCAAAGGATTGTTTTAAAATGGCAAAGAAAGAAAATAACATAAAATAAAGGAAAAATCGAAAGCTATTTTAAATTTGGAAAAAATAAAATTAAAACCGGGCGCGCTATGGGACATTTTTACGAGCGCTCGCACATAAATACTGATAAATTATTTAAAGAGCACAGTATAGAAGCGGCGAATAAGAAGCAATATGTATAGGCGACGAAAGCAATTAGGCCATGTGCTCGCCGCTGGCGAAAATTTGTTAATTTATTTCCTAATATTAACGAAATTTGCATGTTAAGAAAAAGGATACAAAGCGCTCGCTCTAATTTTTCTGAAAGTGCCGTATAGATAAAATAAGAAAGTTTAAACGCAACGCATTATACTCGGCATTATATAGTCGAGGAAACGAGAAGAGGCGCAGAAACAAAACACAAAACGAAAGCGCCCCGAATTCAGGGATGTAAACGAAGAGCATAGAAGGCGGTGATTTATGGCGGGAATAATCCAGTAAATCGTTCGTTTATAAAGAAAATTTAATAACAACCTCAGCAACATCAACGACGAGCGCAAGACAAGAAGAACGGGAAACATCGACATCATCACTTTTTAATTTGCACTCTTACTCTTTTCTTTTATTTGAAAAAAAATGTAAAATTTTTCGGTCTAAACTTGAAATAGTTGAAATAAAAAGTGTAATTTTCTTATTTGAGATGGTTTAAATCTCGGCGTGTAAAGTGAAGTTGTTTAGTAAATAAGTTTGTCAATAAATAGCTCTGCTTAGAAAGCAAACGCCTACAACTTCCACGCACTGTCTCGGTCGCAACAAGGCGATAGCAGCAAGTCGCCAACATAAAATAAAGAGGACAGCTTAAATGGTGCGTGTATTGAAGGAGATAACTGGATGACAAGATTTCACATTTTCAGATTGCTGCGGACTGCAGTTGAACACGATATTAAATATAAAAGCATGTTTGATTTAAGCTGCAGCTAGACTGCATGGATTTTAAATCCTTAAATCTTTCAAGGCATCGTTTTTTAACTCTTTTTTTTATTTTTAATTTTTTAGTTGCATCTACATACCTAATAGTTGACTAAACAAGTTTAAATATATTTATTACTATTAAAATACAAATAAAGTAAATTCACGATGCAAATTCTCATAATATTAAACTAATTAGTTTTTTAGGTTAAGTTATTCTTATAATTTTTTTTGGTTTTTCCGAAAATAAATCGTAAATGAATTTTAGGACCTACACTTTAGCATTTTTGGTTTTATGCATTCACAATCCTATTTATAATCAAAAAATTCAAAAAGAATTTTGGGTTTCAAGGTTAGAAATTTAAAAGTTTGGAAATCGAGATGAAAATATTCAAATATTATTTTTTTTCTTATTATTTAACTAGCTGACTAGAGACGACTAATAACAAATGAATAAAGAAAACAAAAGAAAAGTTTTGATTTGTTAGGTTAGAAAATTTTATAAAATTTGACTTTTTCTGAAAGGCATCATGAAGAGATTTTAAGCCCTACACTTTTGTATAGTGCATTCACGATTCTATTTATGACCAATAATAATTTTACATTTCTAGGTTAGAAACTTATATTATACAATACATAATAGTAAAGAGAATATATTAACATTTTCACGAGTTCAGAATCCAAAATTCTTAAAAAAATTAAGAAATTACAGAAGTTACGAAACCAAAAAAACCCAAAACTAAAACGAAAACTTATTGTACCCTTAGATCCTTATTTCCCTCTCTATTTAAATTATTTCCCTGAAATACGTTATATCAGTAATATGAAAGAAGATCTTCTTGCACTATTCCATTAATTTTCATTTCTCTTCCGCTCTGCTTTCGCTCGTCGAGTACGTCTAAACTTGAATGACTCGAATAAACTCCGTTTGCATTCTCTTATTCCCTTAATCATACAAACAACCCATTCGTATGCGCATTGTGTAATGAGATAGCAATTGAGATGAAACACTAGTAGCCTATAACTCAGAATGCAAAGGGGCATTGAAGAAACGAAACCGAGGCTAAAACCAAAGACCCCTTTCGTTAGTCCTAGTCGTAGTTTTCATTAGATTTGCCTTGCCGCAGTAGTAAATTAGTTCTATTTGTTTTAAAAATAGATATAGTGCCCCACATACACTCGCCGATAGTCGGATAAGACAAAGAGAGCAATGAATTCAATGCAATGAATGAATGAATAAAAGAAACAGATAAGGTCCACCGACTCGTCGAAGGTCTAAAGAGTAAAGGGGAATGGAATGAGATCTAAGATGGGAATGTGAAGAGGGAAGCGGAAGCGGAGGAATGAAGAAAAGGGTAATCAAGTCACGCACATGTAAGCTCACCACGCGACTACTGATAACGAGCAACAAATCAATTCCAAGTTTTGTTTCAGAATAATTAGACTTGGACTTAATCTACCGGGTGTCCCATTGTTTAATTATTTTTTTCTTGATATTTTTAATTTTTTTTATTATTCAATTAATTAATTTAATTTAAAAAATATTGATTAAAATTGATTAAAATCAATTCATGATGCATTTTCCGAAAAAGGCAAATTTTATACAATTTTCTAACCTAGCAAATCAAAAAAATATGTCCATATTTTTAAATTTCTAACCTAGATATCGAAAATTATTTTTGAATTTTTTGATTAAAAATCCGACCCCGGGTGTCCTATTTTTTCAATTATTTTTATGTTGATAATTTTTTTTAACTCAAATTAATTAATTAGTAAAGTTGACACTTACCTAATTGGACGTACATCTTCGGTCTGACATTTTCCTGCCAAGCGGCCGACGCACTGCCCAGACTGACACCAACAGCAATCAGCAACGCAATCGTGCACAAATAAATCTCTGCATGTGGCATTGTCATCTTCGTCAACGGCATTATCACAATTTGATTCAAACCAAACTTGTAGCGCACGCACCAACAATTAACACCGCACCATGGTCAGCACTATTTTTACAATTAGTTTATAATCCAAAATTAATTGATAATTGGTAATCCAAAATGTCGGCTTTGCACAAAAAAGACGAACACGAGTCTTAATTTTTTTTATGTTTAAAGATGTGAGAGTGAAACTGCGCGAAGAGTAAAAGATAGATCGATAGAAACGCACGCACTGTTGTGTCGTCGGCACGGGACGCGAGAGCGATAATGCACCGAGCCTGTAATCAAATGCGGATGATACGTGATAGATGGATGGGAGACGCACGCTCGACGATCACTGGCGAACTTGCGGACGTAGGAGCGTCGGGACGCCTGTGCCAGCTGACTGCACTGTGCCCCCACTACCCACGGCGTTGTAATGATCAACTCTTGCGACGCGAGCGCCGCAACCTGCAACGGAAGGATCCGGAGTTAGTACATGAATAAAATAATAAAGTTCATTCAGGATTCCGTTTTCAACAAATTTTTAAAATTTCGTTTTTTCGACCTTTGAAATTTGACAATTTTTTTTACATAAAAATTTGATGGAACATTTGAATCGTGAAACTACTTTATTTTTAAATTTTACAAAAATATTAATGAATATTTAAAAAACTTTGAAGACATTCCGAATTCATTTTTCAACAAATTTTAAAAATTTCATATTTTTCTACTTACAAATTCGACACATTTTACAAAAAAAATTGTTCGTGAAAATATTTGATTTTAAATTATAGTAAAATGTTTATAAATACTTATATTAGAAAATCGAAACACAAACATTCTTCATAAAGTACATTCACCATCGAATTTTATTAGAGATACAACGAAATAAAGTGCAAATTTTTCTGGGTTTCAAAATTGGCAATTTTTACACACAAATTTTATAGAAAATTCCAATCGTGAAAATACTTTATTTTCAAATTTTAGAAAAATATAAAAAATATGAACACAAACAAGTTCAGAATTCATTTTTACAAAAATTTTAAAAATGTAATATTTTTCTACAATGAAAAGTACGATAAAGTAAATTCACTAACAATTTTTCACCAATTTATCAACTTGATAAGGAAATTATTGGATAATTTTTTGTAAATTCACCAAAAATCAGGACTGTGACACCATTTTGATTCGGTAAATGTAGAACAGAAGAACAAATGTGGCCACGAAACTAGCAAATCAAGTAGTGTCCTGTGAGTAACGATCATGAGACATGAGACACAAGCCCGGAAGAGTTCGGGAATGCTGCTATCAGCAAAATGTGAAACGACGCACCGAACGAGCAGAGAGAAATCCAGAGCGCGTCACATCGACATCACAAGCTTGCAGCCAGCAACCAACAAAGCAAGGGTCGCAACGCGCCTGCCGGTCATCAATCATTCGTTATGGGTTATTCGATCGACGACTA
>JARJDT010001493.1:0-18415 GCA_030264655.1 Leptusa sp. GC000079
TATATTGATGCAAGCCTAAAAGTTTCATATCAGGAACGTAATTAATGTCATTAGATGGTGTGCTGCACTTAAAGATACTGTGCTTAAAGTAGCCAAGTGATTTGCATTTCTCGTGTTCTCCAGACAGTCCAAACACATCAGATGGAATATTTAAGAAATTATTTTTACTTGTGGGCCCCACATGACTTTGTGGTCACCGACAGGTAATGATTGGATTTTCAAATTTCCGAGGCAACAACTGGCACTGTCGGAATAACTTGCAATAACAACTAAAATTGTATGAATTTTATTATATAATGTCGTTATTTGCTATTTCAATAATTTATATTTAAATATTTCAGATATTTAAGTGTGAAATTTGCTGTCGCTCAAAGTTAAGTGAAAAACAAAAACATATATTTGCAGTTTGCTGTTTGAAATAGTTGCAATTAGACCAACAAAAAGCATTCCCGTGTTAAAAATGAGGAGTATTTATTCATTTGCTCTTTGTTTGTTTATAATAACAACCAACTGTTATTCTGCAAATATTTTATGTCTGTTTACCACGTATGGTTACAGCCATATTCTAGTGTTCAGTCCAATAGTGAACGAACTAGCTAGAAGAGGCCATAATATTACCATAATTACTGGTAATAAGTTTACCACGGATTATAAGGAACAAGTACACATTGTTGACGTGTCGAAAGAAATACATTCAGTCGAAATGGAACATATAAAAGTCTATCCTAAATATCCACCGGCTCAAGCTGACGATGCTGTGATTAGAAAGTTAATAATAATGACCAACGAAGCTTTGTACACACATGACAAAGTCAAGGATGTTTTATCGCAAAAGGATACTTTCGATTTGGTTATTGTTGAATTGTACAGTTTGGTTGCACTTGCTTTGAAGGACGTATTCAAAGTGCCTACAATAGCAATCTCAAACATTCCTATACATCAAGCTTTTCACCACTTGCTGGGTAATGGCAATCACTTGTCGATACATATGGACGATGAGTCGGGGATTCCGCTAAATTTCATTGAAAGACTTCAAACTTTTGTTAGTAAATTCATATGCAATTATATTCTTCTTCCATACGGTCTTAAAACAATGTATGACAAAGATGTAGAAACATACTTGGGAGTATCTAAAGGACTCTCTGAATTAATATCAGAGTTAGACTTGATTTTCTATGTCGACGTACCAGGATTGTATCCGAGTAGATCTCACATGCAAAATGTTATTCCTATTGGACCAACTCACATGAACGAATCTGCTGTTTTAACAAAGGTGACACAAAAATAACAGTAGTATTTAACGCAAAGCACAAAAATTTCATTTCAATGCCGCCGTTAGATTGTTGCAGAGCACAATTCGAGGCAACAACAGGACGCATTCAAATTAAATTTTTTGCCAAGCATAAAATACTATTTTATCTTCAATGTGTTCAAGAAAACAATTAAAATCATCTTAAAATTAGAAAAATATAAGTATTCAGGGATCGATGTGTAACGACACCTGTCGGACAGGGATACATGCTATTTTTACTCGCTGTCATATGAATCACATGGATTGAACTATCAAGGATATGTCCGTTCTACAGTGGCGGTCACTAAAACGTCAGTTCATCCATTTGATTTATATATACGGCTTTTTGACGTTTCTTATGCTTATTCCGTGCATGCATTGAAGTACTTTTATGCCTAGGCATTGTGGGCATTGCCGCAGAGAAGTGCCCACTTCTCGGCCGATTGAAGATAAAATGAATATATCATTGCAATTTTTGTAATAATTAAATTGTAGGATTTACAATTGTTTATGGACGATTCTAATAGGGGCGTGATTTATCTGAGCCTTGGTTCCAACAACAATCTTCATACTTTGCCAGTAGACCGACAAAAGGCATTCTTTGAGGCATTTGAAAAGTTACCATTTGATTTTCTTATAAAATACGAGATTCAAAGCGAACACGCTATAAAAGTACCTAATAATGTAAAGACAGTTAAGTGGATTAATCAACAAGCAGTTTTAAGTATGCATTTTTAATTTTAATGGACCCATTAATCAATATTTATTTCTTGTATTAGGGCATCCAAATCTTAAAGTATTCATAACACATGCCGGTTTTCAATCTGTGTTGGAAGCGTTTTACTATGGAGTTCCCATCATCACCGTTCCTTTTGTTTGGGATCAAGCATTTTATGCCAATCAATTGAATCAGGTTGGCTTTGCTCCTAAATTGGACATTGTCCATTTTAAATCAGCAGATTTGATTCGTATAGTGCAAGAAGTTGTGAGTGACCCAAAATTTAAAACCTATATGTTAAGAATTTCGAATATTTTGAAAGATCGTCCGATGAAAGGTGTTGACGTGGTGGTTTGGTGGTCCGAATATCTAATTAAGTATAAAAATGTTGATCACTTACATTGTCCTACTAAATCTGCTCCATTTTATCAATACTATTATCTGGACATTTTATTTGTGAATTTAATTGTTGTGGCTTTATTAACATTTATTATAAGAAAATGTTTATGGTAAAATGTGAAAATAAATATGACGTTATTATTTAATGTTTATAAAAGGCTTTTAATTGCACAATGTTTACGTCCACAATGAGCTTAGCAATTATTTATTTATTGTCGCAAGCGAATTTGTTGGATTTGCAGAAATAATTTTATGTGTTTATCCTCTCCCAGCATCCAGGATTCATAAGTGGCAATGCATAGCACAGGTCGATAAAGAGGACATAATGCAAACTTTATCACTATAATTGACAGGATGAGGAGTTCAAATTATGATGTTATATTACCGCTGGTCCGATCGAGCTGAAATTTTTACGTATAGATATTGGGAATAGATTAGATGATTTGATTTTGGGCGAGATAATAACATTACCGAAAATTTAAAATGCGAATAACTCGAATCCTATCGACATTACGAAAAAATGTTATAGAGGTAATCTTGTAGAGAATTTCATTCTGCACAATTACTGTTATAACAATGTTTCCCTTAAAATGCATATTTCATTGTCGAATTCCAAAAATTGTGCAATTTTCAATTTAAATTGGCATTATTTTTAATGTGACGTTGTAACCACGGAAACAAAACAACTTATATACTTTATGGAAGCGGCCGTACAAACTCTAATGAACAAAATATGCGAAAAACTTTCGTCACCTTATGTCAATTTACACGTGGTTATTCCAAAATCACTTTATCAATGCATCTCGTCAGAAACAACAATTAAATACATTGTTGTTTGATTGTGACGAGATGCATTGATGAAGTGATTTTGGTTTACCAATTCTGATCTTTTGCGCATCAAGGTCAGTGTTCATGAAATTTTGGTCGAACTCTAATAAGAAACCAAAAACAAAACCACACACGACTTCGTGGTCAACTACAGACATTGACTGAACACGAAGTCGTGTGGTGACCACACTGATCTTTTCTTATGTTTATTATTTTGTTGAAAAGAAAAAGTTGTTAAACACTCGAACGGTTTTTACAAAGCTCTATCAATTACAAACAATTTCCATTAGTCCAAAAGCAAGTTACATTATTTTGATTAAAAGTAGATTAAAGTTGCTAAACTTAATCAATGAGAAAAGCTCTCGAAGTAAATAAATACAGGGCGTAACAAAATAAAATTGGGCGAATTAAATGATAAATGAATCTTCAAGGTTTTTCAAGGCTGTATATTTGCATAAGAAAAGTGTTTGATCAATAAATGACATCGCGTGCGTATTCCTAAAGTGTTAATGGAAAATCGTTGAGCGTCAATAAATACAGTAGTTAATGGGCGACACTAAAATTCCAAGCGACTCTATGTAGGTATTGCTACAACACGTCAACAGTTTTCCATCCCTCCTGCTGCTCTTGCTCTGCCGTAATTGCGTAAACGAATTAGCGCAGTTTCGAAACGAAATTAACGCGCGCGCTAAACGTTATTAAAATTTGATTCATAAACTTTCGCGACGCGCACATTAATCGCATCAACGAATTACGTAAGCAATTTGTCGATTATCGCTTAATAACATTAAATAAACATTGCAGGACAAAAATACCGACTGACGTCTTGTCTTCCTACGCGTTAGGTATGGTTAGTCTTTTTCAATATTATTCATGAGAAATTCAACTTGGTTAATTGCATTTTATGCTCGTTGCATTAAAATTTGGGCTAAGTTTTAACTGAAACAAGCTGTTTCAGGTACATCAGGCTGATGGTGTGGAAATCTGGGGAAATTGTATGTAGGAACCGTCATAAATAGATTCATAACTCGTGTTCGTGTATTTGAATGTGGTTGGCACAAGTTTGCTTGACGAATTACCGTCAAGCTAATGTTTGATCATTTGAACAGCGAGTGGCAAGGATGGCCATTTCCGGCAGAAGGTGCGCACTTGATTTTCTACCTTTCGCCGCATTCGGGCCATTTCTGGCTTTGCTTGAACTTGAACATTGAGCACTCGACCAGCTAATTCCACCGAAAGTGGGAAACAACTACTCATTGTCCGTTGCCCTCCTCTCTTCGCATTAGCCGAAATGGACTGCAGCGAAAATCGAGTGAAACTTTATGTGGTTTTAAATGTTGACCCATGAGTACTGGCAACTCCAGCAATGTTTCAGAATCGCATAATACGGGACTTGTTTTCCGACAAAAGTTACTCACATACCTTCCATATCGGTGTGCATGCACCGTGCTGATGCCATTTGTCACCGGCTGTAGCAGGAAACAGCTGGTGTTGGAAGCACTCACAATTCTGGCACTTTGCTACGAAAATGTTAAATTGAGTTTGACCAACGCAAACCTGACCAGAGCAAAGCGGGGCAAGAACAATTGAAAACTTTTACTAAAGTTAAATATTACTACAAAGGGTGGCCAATTGCAGTATTCGTTTCATGTCCTTGATGCTTAATGCAAAAAGTAAACAGAAAGAAATAATTTTCAAAAACAGAAAAAACACCAAACAAGTAAATGATTTATCTGCAATTCTCATATTTATCGCTGGCGAAAGCAGAACACAGTTGGAGAAAGCCGAGCCGAAAACTGACGAGAAGAAATGTTTTATGTACATTTATAAGTTAAAGCAACTGGAAACTTTGTTTTCTCGAGCGCACAACGCCCTGGCACACAAAACGCAACGAACGGTGATTTATTATTTTACAAGTCTTGAAAATCTTTTTCTTAACAAGAACACGGACACGGGGATCAGAGGGTTGTCGTGGTATGGGGATGCGCGACTGGTGTAAAGCAATGTCTACAAAACACAGCGTACGTGTGTGCACGAGGAGCAAAAAAGGCGCTTCATTAATATTCCGAGCACGTTGCGACTTCATAAATTCATGAAAATATCAATGGATCCATATCCAGAGCCAAATCTAATAACGTTTCTTTCGTCGATTGAACAACCACAAGACACAAACCTATCCATTCATCTGGTTTCATGCGTCAAAGAGAGAAAATGATTGGCAGGAATACACACAGGAGATCACACACATTTTTTATCTGCCCCGAAAAAAAGGAAACTTTCAATCATCCAATGTATGAAAATGGGCGAGGTAAGTACACCCTGTGTGTAGATCAACTTTTCTGCGCGGTTGTTAACTGTGTAGTTGACAATCGGAATCCCTCAATAAATTATAATGAGCTGAAATCTCTCGTCTCCTTAAATTCACATCCTCCATTTCTCAGATGGTAACCACGACAATTCGCTCAATACAGAAAGCTGAAGGAAGCTTTCTTTTGACTCCGAGCGTATTGTCCTTGCCTCACGTATGCTAAGTGAGTCTCGGTTGCGAGAGTAAGTCGAGGAACTTTAGGGCCCTAATCCGACTTTGCTCGGGCGCTAAGATTACAGATAACTTGATAACCGTACATGTAATTGACCCATAAAGACGTTCCGGAACCGTTCCAATGACTGCCCCCTTTTGCTCCCCGAATATCACTATTGCCCCGTAAAGCGTGTATTCGGGATTCGGGATTGGAGACAGAGCGCGTCGCGACATCCAAGGAACGTCAATTCAATTGCAAAACATACGATCGGCTGGGTTACGATCTCATTAAAGTTTTGGATCATGTGCGCGTATCCATATCGAGCGCTAATATTATTTGGCAAGCTATTGATATTATGAAAATTACCAACAACAATTTCGCTCGCATTTGGCTTCCAGCCATAGTTTGCTTTCATTAAAAGATACCGCAATTTTTATGATATGAATAAAGCTAGCGCAAAGAATAAAGACAGGAGCTAATTGGAACGAGGTTTACAAAGTTTGCCTTTATCTCTCCACCTTTTGCTAGCTGGGCTACCTATAGACGCATTTTTCGTTCCAATTCCAAAAAGTGAGTTCGTTTTCTATAGCGAGCGCACGAAATGGTCACGTGACTCAGTGTAAAACACGATAACGTGCTGATAACCGAACAGCACGGCCACTACCTAAGCAACATTCACATAAATGTGGAAACAGGGTTTCACTGCCCTCGAAATACAGAAACGAAGCGAAAACCCTACACAACTGTTGGTCGCGCGTTCGTCCACGCCACATAAACCTATATGGAAAATGGAAACAGCTCAGCAAATGCATTTCGTTTCGGACTTAAACAAGTTAAATTATTTATTTATCGATTGCTTCCCAGCTACCTTTTACCTATACAGATAGAGTTGCTCGCTTACCTCAACAGTTTCGTCAGGTTGCTTCGACGCAGTTCGCTCGATACGGAAAAATCAAGGAGAAAAAGTAAACTTTTCCACAGGTAAAATTTATAATGAAAAAGCTTCGAGTTACATTTGCTACGAGCGACAGAAATGAAACTCCCCGTATAGTAAATACGAGTTGGTGAGTTGTAATCGCTTTGGGCGTAATTTAAACTTACATCGAGCGCAAAAACAAATAGGAAAAAATTGAATGGAGATTTTTTCACTCTCCTCTTCCTATACAAGCAGGAAATGTGGGACATGGTGCGCAATTAGTGCATACTGATTATGCGTTTCATTAAATAGTTTATTTAGCACGCCCGCAGGATTTGCCATTGTTGGTGAAGTGCATTTTCCATGAAAGACACGAACGAGCATCAGCATGAGGCGATGTTTCCTTGCTGTTAGTTTGAATTTTTAATTAACGACGAGTAACACTGTCCGAGCGGTTTCGAACTAATTAAAATTTTAAACGAGAATGAAATCGGACATCAAGTAACAACTTCAAATGAAGTTCAAATAATTTTCTACGTGCGTTTGTTTAAATTTCATCAATATCTATATTACTCAATGCTAAAACTACTTGCTTTAACCCAAAATTTGTTCATAAAATGTTCTGAATGCAATTTGCTAAATTAATCAGAGCACTAACTACTATTGTAATATAATACCCAGACACAAATAGAAGTTTATTTTGGAAAATAAATTAAATTCAACAAAGCGCTTTTATGCATGCATTAATAGTAATCAAAAAATTTCATTTGCAATGATTATTGTTTGGTCGGTGGCTGCACTGCTTGCTTTAAAGGGTTTAATTTGTTCAAATAATATTAAACTGCTGTATGTTTATTGTTAACTGATTAAAATTACACAATTATATTTATGAATTACATTTGTTATTGTTCGCATTCATTCTATTACAACGTTTCCATTATTTCCATGTGTGATGTTAATAATATAAATGCATTAATGTCCATTCACGAACGATTTCCTCAAAGCGGAGGCGCCGGGCAGACCACCCGGATCTCCAGTAATTCATAACCAATTTTTGAAAAATTGACTGTGAATGAACTATATATTCGTTTTTGTTACATTAGACCAGCAGTGGTGCAATATTGCTGTATTGTTTGTTGTGCGTGGTTAATTTTAATTGTCAATTTAAATACTCGTCGAAACGTGCCCAAATGGTACCAGTCGCACAGTCCACATCATAATTGTCCAACTGGCGTCATGGGAAAACAATACTAACAAGGAAAATTATTACCGCCCGCAACTAACAAGGCAGACCTAATTTTATTGAATTCAACATTTTATTTTGTCCTTAAATAATAAACTAATTAATTAAATGGATTTGTTTAATGATTTGTGGAAAACTTTCTACCTCATTGTGTCCGAAATAAATGGACATGAATCATTAGTTAGAAACAAACAGCTTTTTGCCGTCCAGCGAGAAAAAAATGGGAAATCCAAATGAGTACAAACACATGCGCTTCGTTTGCGCGCGGGCGGTAGCAAATCATTAATTTACTTTTTATTCCGAATGGGTTAAAATTTCCCCCGACAAGTAGAGAGTTTCCCATTGCACGGCGTAGAAAAGGAATAAAATGAAGTTTGGGTCCATTAGGCACGTTACGCAAGTTTCTGAACATTCGGCTGCATTTATCAGCGTGAGGCACACGAAAACGAAAACCGCACACGACGGACCCCCATCTCTGCATCCCTCATCCCCAGCCTCAATTGCTATTCGCATATACGTACAACAGCGCCGCAGAGTGTGAGCGCCCGTCGAACGGAAGCGTGCAAAAGCGGCGTAGAGTGATTGGTACCGTGACCGGACTCATTTCTCATTCCCCGTTTTCGCAAAAACTCCTTTCATTTCCCGCAT
The DNA here is from genome assembly GCA_030264655.1 of Leptusa sp. GC000079. NCBI lineage: Eukaryota > Metazoa > Arthropoda > Insecta > Coleoptera > Staphylinidae > Leptusa > Leptusa sp. GC000079. The sequence continues at coordinate 8,566 of JARJDT010001493.1, forward strand.
ATAATACCACCAGCAGCGCCGCACTATCCCTAACTGCATGAAAAACATCGCCTGCTTCTACGCATGCAAAAGCAACGGCAACAATTTTCGTTGGCATTTCAATGTTTTTAGCGCCTCTTTCTGACGCGTTTGCGAACGTGTTATATGAGCTGTACATTTCTTTGAATAGACATAGGAAAACGATGTAATGGACACACAGTGTGTGAACGTCACAACAATCCGCCGACATCAACGCGACCGCGTTAAATTACACTAATTTATCAACCGCAAAGTCGCCCTCTATAGTTGAATCAGTGCGATAAAAGTGTCAACTTTCCTAATGCAGGCACTTTTAGCTATAGGTATTGACGAGCGCAATCGCACACTTTAATAACGTAGCTTTAAAGCGTCGACTCCTATAAAGTTGCAGTTGTGAAGGCGCCGGGCTTATGGCAGCAAAATTGCCTGAACTGGAGGTGAAGTCGTTACTCGCTGGTTCAAAAGAAACATCGTATCAGCGCTTCTCTTATCCGTTTCCTAGAAAACTGTTAATGCTGAAAATTATCCAAGTTTTTTTCTTTGTCCACGTAGATAAAATCAAGCGAAATTAAAAGAGCAAGTTATGCAATAAATTTACAAAAAAAACAAAAATGATTAATTAATATTCTTGGCTTATAGCTTTCAGCTTCGCAACATGGACATTTTGATAAACAGCAAGGACGGGAAAATACTGACACATTACGAAAAGTTATTCTTAACGTAAAATTATAATTGCTAAAGTAGAAATCGTTTACTCAAGCTGTTTTTTTAGTGCCGCATTGAAACGGTTTCGCCACTTGAATGCAACGTACGATAGATAAGTGCCGTTCAAAAGTGTATTCACCGCTTCTTCGGCTGATGTGAAGACGAGAAAAAAGCGTTATTCACTCACAAACTACACCATTCAGTCGGCAATCACATCGGCATTCAATAAACCGCATCGACGCCCATCGTGCGCTTCCCTTTTCTTCTTAAACGGATAATTCCGCAAATTTTCCCCGTTCTCGACTAAGGAAATTTTGATATAATAAAAACGCGCTCGCGAACAGAAATAAAACCTCCAGAACTTTTCCCTATTGGTTTTTTTTCTTTTGTAGATTTCTTTCTTCTTGTCTTTCGTTTTCGCTGAGAATCTAGTGGTGGGAGTGCATGTGCGCCTCGTTAAGCGCTTCAAAAGTTATATCATATAATGTTGTCGATTCTTTGCCGAGTCTCGTTCGCTTCCACTGAATGTTAATTAAGGCCAAAGGTAAATACGATGCCAGGCACAAGAAAAGCAAGAGCAGAAGAAGCAGCGAAGTTGTTGGTTCATTGAAATGCACAAGCAGGTACCGGGATGTGTCGGTGAATGTTGGCGTTCTTGATGAGCCCGGAAGAATCATCGTCTTTTGTAAATTTATTTTTTGATTGAGCACATTCACATCAAGAACGTAATTATTTCGACTATACCTTCATCATTTTTAATTCTCAACACTTGGTGTCATCATTTTTTTTTGTTCGCCGAAATGTTCTGTTTTCTTTTTGTGAATTTTACGAGAGCGCCCGCTTGTCGAGATTTAATGTACGGAACGATGATATTTTAGGATTTTTATACGCTAGCAAAACTTTATAATACAATTTGCCAGCGCTCCATACACACACCATCCAACTCTTAGCCATCTCCAGCAGAAAGACCCATCGGAGTGAAGCCAAGCTCAGCCAGCAAACTCGGTTCCTGTTTTACTTCCACCTTCGAGCCTAGCTCCCAATGTACTACATCCTTGCCATTCCTCCACTTACTAACAACTATATGCCCTCCACAGAGTCTGCGGTAAGCAACGTACAGCTGTAATAAGTGCTACATACAGATTCACCTTGTGTAAGCGTACAAGTTAACATCACTGGCAAGCCGGGCCAGACACCGCCGACTTTTTTAACGCTTCTCTTGTCGGCATTTTTATAGCTTGCCGGCTGCCAACGAAGATATAGGTGGATAGAAACACTTAAAACAGCGCGCTTCCACCGCCCCCAAAGCCACAACTTTTAAATATTTTACATTATGTTGAATGCCCTCGACTGCCGCGAGGCAAACTCATGAGGACGCTCGTAAATTTTCCTATCTGCTTGTTTATTAAATCAAGACGCTCGTTTATGTTTAATTATAATTTACCGTCGAAATTTATTCATTTACAAAATGAATACATGTATGAAAAATACTCACAAAATGCAATTTTATTATTAAAGCTCATATTGTCTCGCTCATACAGTGTTTCCCTAAAGTGACGTAACCGCTTCAATCATTTCCATTCATTAATTGGAACAAATAAAAATTATTTTGCAGGAAATTTAAAAATATTTTAAAATACCTGAACGAAAGAAGAGGAATTTTTAAATTATTTTAAGGACACCCTGTATTACAGGTTGCAGGAAATTAACAATTGTTTATTTTACAGATTAAGCTTTAAATTATTTAATTAATTAATGAATGTTTTATTATAGGGAATGAATTCCGGCAATGTTGAGTATTTAAATAATTTTGTATAAAGACTAATTTCCTCCAAGTCTAAATCTGTAATTGGTAATATATTATAAAAAGGAATAAACACTAGAAATTGCATGTCGACGTGTTATTATAGCAGACAAGAACAGCGTCTGTAACACTATTATCCTATCACCAAGAGTATGTACATACAAGTAGAGTAAAACAAGGGAAAAAGGCAAAGACATAAATAACCAGATAGACAGCAACAACAAACTGAACGCGTTCCAAAACCGAATCCACTCCGTTTCGCCCATTGCTTTTGTGTATTGCCGTTGCTTATAGCCATTTATTCCATTCGTATTGTTTCTAAATCCAAACATTGTTATATGCAAAACGACTCGACCATTCTGCATGCATACTCAGACCAGACAGAGTCCATTACCATCGTTTCTGCATAATCATGCCAGCAAATATTCATATATCACATATATTTATTGACTACGGAACATTTTGACATGCAAATATTCGTGTTATTTCGATGGAGCCTCAGAGTGTTTCGAAATTGTCAATATCAAAGACAAACAATATAAAAATAGCTATGCGGAAAATTACTATTGTCAATAAATTGTATCCTAGTGTAATTGAGCTATACTAGTCATAATAAAATAAAAATTTATTCAAACATTGAAAAGCAGTTAATATTTGCGTATAAATAAATGTGATTATGTTGGTAAATTGAAAGGTTTTTTTTATACATCTGTTCACACACTACAAAGCACACCTAGTAACATCGACATATATTCAAGTTTTTGTGTTTATTTTATCATCAAGTGTTGTTGTTCGAATTTTATTTGATGGGGACTTGCATTTCAAACAAAGCAAAAAATATATAAACGAAGGCAATTTGAAAAATATCAATTAAAACAGCAATTTAATATGAACTGTATTATTATTTTCATTAAAAATATTAAATTTTAGTATACTAACTAATTTTTCCCTTTAGTTAGTTTGTTATTTTTTTAAAGCATTTTTTTTCAAATGTTCCGAAAAAGTTAAAAACAATAAAACGCGACATAATGCTATACTATTTGCACAAAGTGTGCATGTCCTGTTAATTAACAATGAACAACGAATTGCGTGAATTGCCGGAGTCGGGGACACACACAAAACTAAACGGAATCCAATTCGCATCGACGTCCGAATGAACCTAGACAATTACCATCGTTTTTTATGCGTTCATCGTGTTTGCATGCATCAAGCAACGAGTTGGACAATTGCAATAGCGGCAATTGTCTATTTGTAATTTTCGTTGTGTTCAATTACCAGTTTGTAAAATGCAATAAAAAATAGAAACGGATGCCCAGGACGCACAAAGTGGAAACTAAAATTAATATACCAACTTTCATTAGCATCAGCAATGAAATAGCAACATTTAATAAAATGATTGTTTAGGATTTTCGTTGAAATTGCGTTCATTTCCTAGGTCTAGGACTGTCAGGATTTGAACTTTTCCGATATTTCATCCTAGTGGTATAGCTGTAGCTCACTTCTTGAGCGCCTCGACACATAAGTAGGCCGTAGTGCCACAGTTTCGCAATTACATTTTCATGAAAACGCCGTCGCATTTATTTTTATATCGATGTAATCTCATGCATTATTCAGAATGGTTGTACGGCAGTCCTCGTCGTCGCCCAACCGACTTTTCAACCCCTCCACTGAAGCTGAAGTCCACACACCACACCGGGATATACTGTTTATGTGTAACTACGAATGACGCGGCATAAATACGCACATAACATCTTTTTAACTCGCGGAAATTGATTTCTAGTCCTTCCACTTCAGATTGCCCAACAGGACCAAGGGGTGCGCGTGCAGAAACCTACCGAAAGCAAAGCAAGCAAACAAGCAAAGAAACGAAATACTCATTCGTGCGTTTGAATTGGCTAATCTTTGGAAATTATTTAATTTTCTTATTTCGTTATATTTCTGCGTGGCCTTCTTTTTTTGGCGTTGCTTATCGGCATGCAGCGTGCTTATAATGTGGCAAAGAACAAAAAATAACTCTTCAGGAGCTGGTTACAATCAAAACACGAGTATTTATTATAATAAATGGCTTCGTGACGTATAATTTTCCAACATAACTAACTTTTCAACCCTGTAGCAACATGGTAATAACTTTTGCAAAGTTGTTTAAGTATTAAAGTGACGCTCGCTGGATTTGAATTATGCGTCAATACCGTACGACACTGTTTTCATAATGCAAAACAGTTTGCAATTCATGTCAATTTACAATGCATTAAATTTTCATAAAAACAAAAAAACAACTACTTCAACCCAGAATAGGTTTTGAATTTAAAATAGTGAAGAAGATAAAAATCTTCAATATCTTCCAATTCAAACATCATGTAGGGTGGCAAGTGCCTTCAGAAAACGGATTTTCATTTCCTTCCACAACCGTGGCTTGCAATCTATATGTAGCCAGAGACTGTCTACATTGACATGTCGTCTTCGTGACGGTTGCTGAGATGTCGCATCCTTAGTGATTTCTGACACAACGGTATGTAACATGTTTCCATCGACACCTTGCCTTCGCTTCTAATAGAAACGACACCTATTTTCACATCTTAATCGCCTTCCTCACCGACCAAATTCCATTTGCGTTTCATAACTCGAGCAATTTCTTACCTTAAGTGCGCTCATCACTTTTCCTATTCTACCATCAACCTAAGCTTAGCAAGTCCTTTGTTCTTCGATAATGCTAGGTGCGATTTTATTAGGATTTTTTACACCCGACGATTAGTCGTAATAAAAAGGTTGGCATTTTTTGCTAAGTGTTGAAAACCGTCTGCACTAATTATGCTTCCCTTAATCGTAAGGCAGTCGTTTTTCTTGCGAAACCCGCTCATATCTCAGTGTTGGATTGGTGCAAAACATACGCTGATATTATGCAAGAAGCAAGCAGCCTTCGGAATCCCAGTAGTCTTTTGTGGTGCGGTTGGTAGTGGTGGAATTTCATACCCTGGCCGCACTTCCATAGCCCGGTTAGCTTGAGTGGAGTTCGAGAGAGAATCAAGGAGCAGGATAATTCCTGGGCAATGGGAACATGCGGCGGCATACTTTGCGTATTAGCAATTCCATTAATTGTTGGCGTTAATGAGCCAACGCGGTTTTATTATTACGAATGGACCGCGAACGTTTTTCACACTTTATGGTAAACGATAATTGCACGCTCACGTGTTTTCCGCAGGTTTTCAGTTTTATTGATTACGATACCACAGCTACAATAAATGCGCCACTTTTGTTATTGCTCTCTGTGCGGCTGTAGCTGTTGCTAGCTCATTAGAAGTGCTCGAGTGCTAACTGTAAATTCCACGGAATGTTTTACAATTATGTTTAATTATTGAACGCAATTATTGTCACAACACAATTTCCCATTTAAATTCTCTTTTAACTGGTGATTGTAATCTCATTCACATAAAAATCAAGTACTTAACTAAATTTATCAAAAAAAAATCAACAGTAAGAAATCAGGACATTTCGTCCTTAATTGTATATCCAAGCGTTAATTAGAACAATGCCTATGCCTCGGACTTTGTAGATAGTTGGATGGAAATAAAGTTATTTTATCATTAGTTGGCACGTCTGTATGCAAATGAAGCGGAACTAGTAAAACCCAGCGCGTTTGCGATCTACGCAAATCAACGCAGCCTTAACATGTTCCCATGTAACAAAACGACGGGGATGTGTGTTTCCTCCAGAGAGGCCCGGTGTCAGTCTTATCTCGCAAACATTTCTGCCACACGCACACTTTCACTTGACTCGTCTACGGCCGCATTCATTCATTCAAACTGTTCCAAACACACATGCGAAGACATAGGTACGGTACGGAAAGCTATAGTTACATTAGCCTATCATTTCGTCAAGGGAGTTGTATTCAACTTGATTACAACGAACCTCAACTAGGCTCAAAACTGAACATTGTTTCCAAACACCATACACGCAAACAGTTACAAGTAGGAACGCGAATCGTAAATTAAATTTCCATAATTAGAATTTAAAAGTTAGAGCGAAAAAATGCATCCATAAATTTATGTTAAAATAGAAGGAAAACCATTACCATAGGTTTACTTAAGCGCTCAGCGAAAATAATAACAAAGGGAAAAGTTAACTCGGCATTGTTGTTCGCATCACTTGAACGTGCACATCTAAGCTTCCAAGCAATTCTGAAACTTATGCAATCGCATGTTGGTTGAGTTTTCCAAAGATAAATATTTGTGCCGCGCGCTTTGTTTGCTACATGGCAACTACACAAGGACTGCCACTTCGAGGACGATGAGAAAATGTCGCTTGTCTCTTGTGTCTTGTGTGGTTCCCTGCTCTCTCAATGGCATGCATACATTGTATGTTGAAAGATCGCGCACATTGTTGCCAACATTGAACCAAGCTTACCACCAATGACTGCGGTTTCAAATGTACTAATGCAAATATCAGTCAGGTACTTGAAGCTTTGTGGGTAGTCAAAAATAAAGAAAAGCACCTTTTCTACGATGAAATATAAGTGGCGCCCTTGTTTAACAAGTAGTAGAACTGCGACTGTCTACAGCTATTCAAATTCGAACCTTTCAAGTGTCTTTGCAACACGTTTGGAATCCTCCCCATACCAAACTAGTTACAGAATGGTAGAAAAATTGAGAAAGGAGTGTGATTGGGTCGTTTTCCAGCAGACATCAATCGCGTCACCGAAAAGATGAACAACATGGAATTGGTATCAGTACATAAAACGAGCGGCTCTCGACATCGCATCGCATCGCATCTAAGAGAAAGGAAAACTATATAAATCACATAAATACAACCGTGTATCTGACAATGCTTGTTTTGGCTTCCAGATATGGGCGCGCAATAAAGGGGGAATATCTGAAATAATTTCTCGATAAATTTCCTCCGCTTCTTCGTCGTCTTCGGCGGCCTAGATTCTCCACATTTCTCTCTTGGCGGTCATGTCGGGCACAACTAAACTCACATTCAGCATGGCTATAGAGGCAATAGATTTCCTTTAAAAATGACACTAAAACGCCGACAAAAAGACTGCCCTTATACAGCTCGTATTTTCTAATAAAATTTAGCTCTTTTCTTGCCATTTCTTTTCACAATTGTAATAATTTCAGTTCGCAGAATGTTTCGCATTATAGAAAACTTAATTACGAACAACTTGTTTCATTAAAATTAATAAATTACGTAAACTTTGCGTTGTTTGCCTCGTATTTCTTCTTTTTGAGTTAAGACAGAAAAGAAAAACAACTGGCAGTTACATTTAACAATAGAGACGCAATATATTTCCTTTTAGAAATGACCTGGAAAGCCTTAACAAAACAGGACAATTTTTTGGTTCGCCTAGGCGCGCGTAGTATTTCCTAATAAATTAGCGGTTATTTTCCTCGCACGTTTCTCTGCGTTTGGTTTTTTCAGTCAGCTCACACACATTGTCCTTTTCTTGCTATTGTTTAGGCCTAGTGTACCTTTTATTTCAGTGTGGCTCACATCTCTCTCACATTCGTGTGGATGCGGAAAAGTCGTGTTAAGACAACGTTAAGATTTCTAAAGGCTCCCTGGATATAAATCTAGCGCGGAAAGAACTAAGCGAGGGAGGAGAAGCGCGCGAAGCCAAAATGCTCCAAATATATACGATTCGCAAACACAAATGCGGCATCGCCACCCTACCCTCTACTCGTTCCACCGTCCAAATGTTGTAGTATAGAGAAAAGACTGAGAATTGATTTCGAGTGCGATCGAAACGCTTAGATGCGATCTGATATATTGCATGCTTTCTGCTGACTGCCACTTGCGACGACGACGACCTACTCGAGGAAGCCGAAGGATTCGTGTGGTGTGTGTGGCAGCGCCTCGAAAGCCTTATTCTATCGGGGGAGAAGTCTGCGAAACTTTACCAGTGGAATCGCTTCGGAATCGAGAAACGACGCGAGATCGGTAGACGTATACCATTTCAATTCATTACTCCTTTAACGATATGTGAGTCGCTTTCCTATAGCTATAGTTATAGATAGCGTTTGATTCGAAAGGTCTCGAGAATTTCGACTCAGAGCTCAGCTTGGAACTTTGAATGAGAGGGTAAGCCCTAACCTCAAAATACACCCAAGTCGGGATCACGAAATGCTCAACATAACAACAAGACATCTCTGGGGAGTTAATCGCAAAAAAATGTGTAATAACAGTGTCTGCAAAGTTTAAAGGTACCGCTTAAGTTTTGGACAATTTGGGGAATTGGGTGGAAAATTGCAATTGGCAGTGTATTACACGTAGATAATTACACAACTCAATCATAATCGATATTGTTATGGCTAATTTGCGCTATGTACGCATTTCTACCGTTACATTTGCGTACATTAACAACTGTTTCTACATTAGTAGATCGACAAATCGTTTCTGATTTGGCTCTCGGCCTCGACGCATTATTATCATCATTGCTTGGTCGCACCTCGACCGGGTAAGGACTTGCTCGATTGCTATCGTAAAATTACACAACGACGCCAATCAGCACAAATTACAAATGATCCCTTCATCAGGATTCGCTTAATTGGCAATTTCATTAGTTAGGTATCTACGAAACGAAGCTGTGCGACACTTTGACAATTTCGAACTATTGTTAGCGCGTTGAAACGTAATTCTGCGCTCGCATTATTTACATGTCATACTTGCTTCAATGCTGCGGACTAATCCAATATCTCCTCTCTTCGCTACCCGCCATCATGTGAGCGAATCTCTGTCCAAGCAATCGTAATCAAGTGGTGCGGAAACACTAGAAATGCCAAATTAAATTCACGCGACACGCGCTTGTTATTGACGTCAATAACACTCGTTGGTGATCGGTCTAATTAAATTTTTTCGTAATCAACGCATCGCCGTTGATTTCAAGCACCTGCTGACACGCGCGCGTTTATAATCGTCCTTTCTCGTTTAATGAAAGCATGCGTCCTATACACATATTGTATTTTGCATTGTATGTAATTGAAAAATGTCGGAATACACGTGCTTTAAAATATCAGAAAGGGTTGCAGCACAACGTGTAATTCGACATTAATTTTCAATCGGATTTTCCAGTCTGGACCTGATCGTGGCACGCAATGCCGAGATTCCATTCCGAAAATTAAACCGGAACACAAAAATATAATCGTTATTTTCTTTGCAATCAACATAAACGATTCCATTCCGGATCTGCTTTACTCATTAAAAATTAATTAGTACAGGCCATCGTATCAAATTGAAATGTTTGGAATTTCGAATCTCTGATGGTTTAGGTAAAATAAAATTATTACACATACAAGAATAAAATTAAACTCTCAGTTGCAAAAAAAA
>JARJDT010001527.1:0-16930 GCA_030264655.1 Leptusa sp. GC000079
TAATTTTCACATCATACTCCAAAACTACATTAAATTATCCATCGTTTGAAGCTAGTGTCAATCTTGTGGGTGCCTTATTTCCATAAGAAAAACGCCTCCGAATATGAAAATTCAATCAAAGAAAAAGTGCGGCGTCACAGAAAACGGCTATATCTCCGAAACGAAAGGGCCAAACCTAATTTTCACATCATACTCCGAAACTACTTTAAATTGTCTATCTTTCGAAGCCAGTATCGATTGTGTGGGTGCACTATTTCCATATTAAAAACGCCTCCGAATATGAAAATTCCATCAAAGAAAAAGTGCGGTGTCACAGAAAAACGCCTATATCTCCGAAACTAAAAGGCCAAACATAATTTTCACATCATATTCTAAAACTACATTAAATTATCTATCGTTTGAAGCTCGTGCCGATCTTGTGGGTGCCTTATTTCCATATGAAAAACGCCTCCGAATATGAAAATTCCATTCAAGAAAAAGAGCGATGTCACAGAAAAATGGTTATATTTCCAAAACTAAAAGGCCAAATTTAATTTTCTCGTCATAGTCTGAAACTACATTAAATTATCTATCGTTTGAAGCTAGTGTCGATCTTGTGGGTGCAGTATTTCCATATGTAGTATTTCTCTCAGGCTCTACTTCATCCACCTTATAAAAATATGAAAAAGTCAAAAAATTGAAATATTGCACAATATATTGGTCAATATATTGCACATATGCCCAATACTCTACACGTCAGTTTACACCCTATTAAATTAGAAAGTTCACTACATAAATAGTTGATTGCAGTCAAAATCGAGTATTTTTCTCAGATTCTACGTCAGACACCTTATAAAAATATGAAAAGGTCAAAAAATTGAAATATTGAACAATATATTGCACTATAGGTATAATGCTTAATATTATGCCATATGTAAAGACGCCACACTTCGTTGGCCTAGGGGCGCCAGCACGGGCTCTGCATATATCTATTAATAAAATATTGCAAAGTGTACAATAATATTGAAGACCATCAAATAAAGAAATGTAAAATTGAGTTTTATACTTTATAAAGTTGTGGCAACAGGGAAAATTGTTTAAGGTATTAATATTAAATTTTAATCGTTTAATTCGAAGATTAATTTCGGCATCCAATTAAAACTTGAGCTCAATTTGAAAACCAGGATAACGTGTACAAACAGTTTGTGATTTAGCAACGTTGCAGCATTTCTGGACAAATTCGTAATAATCCTACCAAAAAACCCAATAAACAAAGTCATACCACTCATACCTAACGAGAAATACAGAGCCAATTACCTGTTTGCTCACCCTGCCTAACAATTAATATTCAATCCATGCATAAAGCCATCAAACGGATTTCCTAATGGTATTTGCGGTCAATAATGCAATAACAAATGCTCTAACTGACAGAGTTTACCAAGAAATCAGTCCAATATTATCCACACATTGAGTCTCCTCATATTTGTTATTAAATCTATGATTTAATGTTAGCAATATAATGGCATTAATTGCTTCCTATAATAAATTTCCAATAAAGTTTTAAATTTATTGGCTATAAAAGTATAATGATCATATGGAATGGAGAAGCTTATTCGCTTATTTCCAATCAATGTCTGCAATCCTAAGTCCTTTAGCTTTCCAGATTTATTATTTTGTTCCTTCTGCAACAGGTTTCACAGTCCTTTGTACGCCGATGTCCTTTTTCTATGGTTTCACATTTCATCTATTGTTCAACAAGTGCGGAGTGCAAATTCCAAACTAATTACTAAATTCAATACAGAATTTTATATTCATACTTATTGTTAGTTTGTTCAAGTATCAATTAAAGTGACATTAGGCACTTGAAAGATTCTGCTTCGATTTAATAACAAAAGATTTTATTGACATATTTTTCTGAACAACAAAGTTAATGATGAAGTAGAGTGGAAAAGTATATGTTCTGAACGGAGATGGCGTTGCATTGAATAAGATCGTTGGACCGGGCATAAAACTCCCTAATTACTTACTTTAACTCGGCAAACTTTGTCTCGAGAGATTCAACTTTGGCGACGACTTCATTCTCTCCTCTTCTTAACACCTAAGTGCATTTAATGATAAGCGGATTACTAATCAAGATGTTATAAAGCATGCAATGAATTGTAAAGTTTTTCATAATCTACTAAATTTTGTTTTTTAACAATTGTATCGGCGATTATCAAAGCTTTTATTGCAATTATGAAGTTAAATTGTGTTATTTTATTTGCAAACGTCGAATTTCCCTAATTAGGTAATACTTATTATACACGGTAAAAAGTTGTAGGAAAACAAAAGTTTTCCAGTCTGAATGTCTCTTTTATCTCGGCAAACTTTGACTGACGTTTGATTTCATTTTCATCTTAACAGGTAAATGCGTTTAATGATAAGAGGATTACTAATTATTTAACATTTTGTTACAAGATGTTAAAAAGAATAAACAAATTAAAAAGTTTTTTGCAATCTATTTTTAATCAAATTTGAGTATTTAGCTATGAGTTACATAGTGAAGGCGCCGGTCACACATAGCATTAAATAAGATTGTGCAGTTCATTTATGTCTAAATAAAATAAACATTGTCTTCGATTGTGCTTAATTAGAGAGTATTAATTATAAATGTTGAAAAGTCGTAAGAAAACAATAGTTTTCCCGCCTGAATATGTCTAGTAGATTGCGTGCGCGTGTTGGTTCCAGCTATAAATATAGACGAGCCGGCGGCGGACCGGGCGAGAGATCGATGAGACCGCGAGGGATTCCGTACCTACGGAAAGAGCTCCGGGGCTCCAGGGAGTTGCGAACTAGCGTTTGGCACGCTGATGCCACGTTCCCGTCATGCCATCCATGGCAATAATGTCAGATTCGACTGCTAACAACGATGGCGAAACGCTTTATTTCGCAATGCGAGCGACTGTACGAGCGCACATGTACGGCAGGTGTACTGCGTCGTGATTGCCGCCGCCGCCACCGCCGCCTCCGAGGAAACGAGGCGAAAGTGCGATGCTGGGACCGGAAAACGATTACTTCGTCGTCGCACAATCACTTTGGCTTACGTTCGTGCCATTGCGTTTCCCAATCAAAGTTGACGTCAAGCTGTGGGGGACGCTTTATTTACCTTTTACCTTTTGCCATCCATACATGCTTATGACGTTTCGCATCCTAATTAACTTTCGCACTCAATCAGTGATATCCGCATATTTTTTGTGAGTTTTTACATGCACGCTTTTCTGCAGCGAATCAACAATGAACTACATATTTACTCGAGGGAAAAAAGAAGATGAAAGAACGCTCCATCAACGCATCGATCGGGTGCGTCCAGCAAACCTACTTCTACAAATAACCGACAAAGAATCAAACGATAGAAATAGAAGCAAGTGAAGCAACAGGCTGCAAACACTTGCAACCGGCAAATAATACACGTTCATGGCGTACGAAAAGGCAAACACTACATTTCCCAAGCTTCCAGCACTAAATTTTCATTTTCTTTACTTCTTTTACTATAGCCATGCCAAACATTTTGTTTTAATAAAATTCTTTTTTTATTCTACAAATTTTATTTAAAAATGCATGACTTTTCATTGTGTGACAAACGTGAATAAAATAAAATTCATGCCAGAGAGATATTTTTCTCAAGCGTATCGAATTTGTTCAATATTGCCGATGGAAAACTCACGTCACAGTTGCGTACGCTGAACTGGAGAGATTGACAAACCTAGGCGAAAGCCGTAAGCGAAAGAAAACCGTTGTGAAAATCTAAAAAAAACTAAAGGTAAATGGAAAGCTAAAAGCTATTTTAAGCTTGCTATTGTGCACCATAGTGCATTTCTATTTTTTTTAAATAAAATTTTATTTGTTTTAAATAAAAAAAAATATTTTTTATAAACTCAAAAATTCTGACTATGTTATTAGTAATGCAAGTAGAGTAATCAAAAACAATTCAAAATGAAATAAACATCACAGGACTTAACTTCAGTGATAAAGCAAAGCAACAGGAGCTTTCGAGCTTTGTGTCTGTTGTGGTCGTTGTACTGGTCCTGATTGTACTACAAACAGTGGAAAATAATGGCAAGTTGGCAAGTTTAGCAAACACTCCAATTAGAACAACAGCAAAGGAAGTATCGGGTCACGTTTGTCTGCGAAAAACGGCAATCAAAATCGGATTTAGCACAAGTCCTCCACTTTTAGTACATAAACGACAACTTTACTTGTTCGAGGTGCAAATTTGTTACTAAATTGTTTATTTTGTTCAAAATTAAATTATTGTTTACAAACATTTGTATTTGATTACTTGTATAATTGAAAACTATTGATGGGTCGAGTAAGTAGCTGTTCGAGACAGGTGCTAACTTGCTAATATTAAATGTTAGCGTGTTGTTGAGTTGAGTTGAGAATATTAGAGCGAGAGGTGTCAAGGATAATTAGGTGGTGGATAAAACGCCTTCTTGAATAATTACGAAACGCTGTCCAGGCCTGATTGACTTTTCTAACTAGCTCACGACGCAATTAACTTAAACACCTGACCGACTTTCGGCTTAATGAAGATCTGAAAAATTTTGAAATTTAACAAAAATTACAGTTTTGAAAATTGCCTTATGATTAATCATTCAGTTAATCTTCGTGAAATGACGTGAAATCATTATTGATGGTTCCAATTCTTGTATTTGATGAGTGATGAACTTTATACAAAGATAAGATATTACATTCGCATTCAATTAACTACGAACTTTGATGATTGTTGCGATGTTAATTGTCAAACTTTACGTAACGAGAGTCAATTAGAACATTAGGTTGGGTTTGGCGTGCGGTTTCATGTTTCCAACGGTTTCGAATAATATTGAATAAAAACAGTTTTGTAACAAATTTAAAATTTGCAAATAAATTTATTTATTTTCTTTGACATTCCATCACACGTGATTCAATAGTACGTTACATTCAATTACTTACAATAATTATTGAATGTAATTAAATTTAAAAGCTCACTTTATTGTTTACGCTACATACGTATAGAAACGAGTGTGAATGTAATGGAATTACACGTTATTGAATTATACATACATTTGTAAAACATTCAATGGAAATTCAATTAATGCATCCACGCTCACCACTGGCAGCGCTCTCTCGCTTCCGATCAATAATTTTTGATATTTTGCTATAATAAGTGGGGAAAAATAAAATAAATAATTCATTTACGTCATTCGTAGTTTATTTATTTAATCAACAAGTTTTATTTTCTTGGAAACTTCATAAGTAAAGTTTTATGCTTGTTGCATCACTAACTTCATTAATTTTTATAATGAACTGCATAATTAAAATAAATTTATTTTTAGCCATAGCTCTAGGTACATTTAGTATTGAAGAATTGAAGCTTTGTGAAAGTAACAACTTGAAATTCAGGAGCCATACATCATGTACTCATATGTAGATTGAAAGATTGAATTGCAAGTGCAGTAATCTTGTCTTAATCCTGACCTGACTACAAGACAACATTAGTTCAGACTTAGTCCTACTTGATTTGAATAATAAAACATGAAACAAACCAGAAACTCGCAATTTTTCGCTTTTGAAAATATCTCAAATTATTTTCACTTTTAGATCAATTTTACGTCGTTAATTACATTTTATCAATAGTAGTACTTCATTTCAAGCCAATGCTTACACCCAGATTTCTTGCTGAGATTCAGGATCAGGCATTGAATAGATTCCTCTTTATTAAGACCTATTCATAATTCATTGCAAGAAAGGAAAACCTCGCATGATTTCTTTTCACCGCAATCTTGTCCTCATCTTTACGAATAAAAAACCTGTTTTCTTTCAAATAAGCGAATGAAGCGCGCATTTGCATTTTCATTTCGAAGAAAAGTTCAAACTGTTCAGATTGTAATTACGAGTCAATTGCTGACTATTGATTTTTAGATATCACGCAAAAAACGTATCAAAGTTGTCATACTTTGTTTTACAACGCAACAAAAATGTGATCGTAACTCTTCTAATGTAATGCATGAATCATTATTACGCCAAAAATTGATAAAAATTACACTCATGGAGTAATTACGAGTTGTTATCACACATAAAACAAGCGCATGTTCCTGGTAGTTCCATTATGTATTAGCGGAACGTGCATACATCCAGGTGTTCCTTGCCTTCGGCTTTGGAGCGTCACCATAGTTTTGGCTTTTTGTTTATCTGAACGCAACATGCTACATTGTCATACAATTCTCACATTGCGTCTAATCAGATTGTGACGAGCAATGTCGATAACATGAAGAGAGCGCAAATAGAGTTTAATTTCACGCACAGGCACAAGCAATATTCTAATGGAGTTTACATAGTTGGCATTAAAGCTTGAAATGTTTGCTGATTATCGATTATAACTGCCATTACAAACGCATTCTTATTTTTGGGGTCATATATCAATTTGTACAAATTGATAAACGATGAGTATTCATGTGTCAACCACAATTTGTAGAGAATTTCATCTTGCAGAACTTTCGTTATTGGAATTTTTCTCCAATTTCACTGTCAAATTAGCAATTTTTTGCACAGTGCCGCGGTTGCATGTTTGTGATCATGAATTTATTCTTTATTTTTTAATATCAAGGAATATTATTGGTAAATTTTCAATAAAGTAGTAAAAATATAGCAAATGGCTGCGTGTACAGGAACTCTTAAAGAAGAGAATGTTAATAATGCAGAAATAATGTCAGCGCGAAGGATACAGTTTTATTTTTATTAGAAAATATTTATGTTTCATATAAAACATTTTATTTTACGCTCGTGCGTTTCGGAACTAGCTACATAAGCTACTTGGATAAAATATGTTGGCTTTAATAATTTTAATAAGTTCATCATTTTATTGTCTGCACTAGTCTGCATCCTGGCAACCTGTTCTAGTTTCGTTTCATCCCTTTTATCATGTAATAAGAATACGATGATCCGTTGCGGATGCGAGATCCTGTCTAACCAACAGGTGTCACATCTGTAATTTCACATCTTGTGGAGCAACACAATACAGAGTTGAACATGCACGCCGTTATCCTCGACTTGCGGGACTTACAGGACATACAATATACATAATAATAGCATGAAACTACACAAATGTACACTTGCATGGTAATTTAAACTTGAATAAACAATATGCTGCCATCCATTTTGCATTTTTCATAAGCAACAAGCTTACTTATAAAATAACTAAATAATTTAGAAATTTGTAGTATGTGTAATAATAGCTTTGAAACAAATAGAAAGCATTGATATTAGCAATTAAATTAATTAAGAATTAAGTAATTAAAAGACAAGGATTCATTTCAGTTGAAAATTTTCATTGAAATCTTATAAATTGCTCAGAACTGGAAATTGAACGAAGCGTAAAGAAACGAGAAAGGAGAAAAGTCGCAGGAAATTTGAGCAAACTGCGCTAATTTAAAATGTCCTGGGAAAATTTCCTGAAGTTAAAAGTGGAGGGGGAAAGCGCTTTTACATTTGCACTATATATAACTAATCCTTATTTCATCCTTCACTATTTAAACTTAACTAAGTTTGATGCAATTATAGTAGTGTAGTGATAATCAAAGACTAATGCTAATGCGGATCATCTAAATGCGTAAGCCGATTCCAGCGACTTGTTGCCTAGAAACACCACGTAACTGTGCAAGGGTGGTCAGGCGAAACAGTGCCTAATGCCGATGATTGTTATTAGATTATAACTGTGCAGAAACTACCCCATTGAGTATGTGCAATGAACAAGCAACTAAGATAACAAATAAATGTGTACACTCTGTATACGAGTATAAACCTATTTTCCTATGAAATAATTAAATTAAATTGAAACTTTGTGTAAGGTACAACAAACCTATGTCAAACATTTCATACTCGACAAAACTTATTGAACAGCCTGTCAATTCGCCATTAGTAGTCTCTTATTACTTATTGGGAAAATTAATAAAGTTATCCAACTTTCTATTAACATAGGTATATCGTAAATATAATCTTCCGGCGAAGTGCTTACAAACAGGAAACAGGGAGAAACATGTTGCGTAGCAATATGCAAAACCAACAAAACACTAAATGGAAATATATGGAAAAGGAAAACTTGAAGCTTGTCACTGATTTAATTTCCTATTCAGCACTTCAATGATTTATAATCGTTTATTACTGTTATTGCCACTTAATACGAAATTAATGCTTCTAAAAGTAAGTAATGTGGAAAAAGGAAAAGGACTTCCTGCCGTCTGATAGGAAGTGAACAACATTCTTTTTCTTCCTGCACCGGTAAATTTATTTATTTCAATCGACGATCAATAACACAACTTACAACACAACCATATCAATCCGTTAAAAAGTACTCAAACTTAATCAGTTAATGTCTTCCCAATTTTTAGAAACATGAAAATCTAAAACGTTTTTTTTTAGTTTTATTGGTTTTATCTCTCTTGAAGGAAGCCTTTTATTCTATATCTATTAAAGCGAAAAATAAATAGAAAATAGAAAAATATCGGATAAAAGTAGTTTTATTGAAGATTGAAGGTTTATATATGAAATTTATTCCATGTGACCGATAGGATTTAGCTGGATTTTCTCGAGAAATTGATAGAAAACATATTCTGGATGATAGACGAGGTGAAGTAAGATATTAAATAAAGCTGCAAACAAATTAGACGTCGAATTTAACTCCAATTGAAAATGTTCGAATAAAACAGTAAATTTGCAAAGATATTCACGTCGAAAACTCGAAATGAAATTTATAGGACGAAACGTTCAGCCACAAAACGCAATTTACGCAACAGGTGCCGAAACAAGCAACAATTCTACTAGCCTGTGAAATATCCTTAAAGCTATTAAAACATAGCAAACTATGTTTTTCGTTCGTCATAAATAAAAGGCATAACTAATGAAGATTGAAGAGACAAGTTACAACATCAACACATAAAACATTCATGAACTCACTTTGTGCGTTGATTAGTTGTACTTTATTAATAGTCGAAAACATAATACAGCGTAGGCATTGTTGGCAATCAAGATAAACGTCCGCCGCCGTTGACGGATTCGCACGTGCTTTTTGTTTTGAATATTATAGAAAAGCGCGAAATGATGTGATTATTTCGCTACGAAAATGAACCGATTGCGACGAGAGATTGCGAGGTGCTCTTAAATCTAGAGTACGAATACGTCGGAAAACTATTTCGTCTTTGTTGCAACTACATCTATGTAAATAATAGGAATATGTGAGCGTGTATAGCGTGCGCGCAACTTGGCCATGCTTACAGGATCGCGGCCGCCAGCCGACTGCAAAGGCTCCGTAGGCTCCAGGACGAGGCAAGGACTCGTATCGTACGCATAAAGCGCACGCTGTTTGTCATTCAATCACGAAGCCTTCGAAGCGTTGAAGAACAGCCTGTTTGTCCGTAAATGTTAAGGTTGCAGGTAGACAGCAAGAATAAATTTACATTATTGCGAGCTATCAAAATTCAAATCAGCGCATAAATTTCAAACAAAATCACTTTGGACTTGTTGCTTCAACTATATTGCTTTAAAGACTTAAAATTCACACTTTTTGCATTTTTTTTTTGTCATCATTGAGGAAACAGAAATTAGTGGTTGACTGGTAATGTTTTCAAAATGAAAAAGTAATTTTTGAAAATGTTTGATTCTATACATATAAGGATTAAATTGCTTTAAAGAAATTAATGTTTTTAAAAATTTAAAACACGTAATTTTATTCATTAAAGTAAAAACACAATTTATTTGGACTTTTTAAAGGGTGAAATTACTTTTAAAAAATTCAATTTCATACTAAATGGCTTTAATACTTTATAAACCTAAGATAAGAGGAACAATAACAGTAAATTAACAACTATTAGTAAAACTGTAAAACAAAAATTATTTATTGTAATTTATTCACAAAAATTTTACAATTTATTTTGACTTTTTCTTTTTCTTAAACCCTTCAAATTGCATACTGAGCAAAGGATTGCTTTTCTTCATTTGGTGTTTCCCGGAAGTGTAATCGCTTTTGGCCTGATACTTCCGCTTATTCCTGCGTCCAATCCCAGCCAAATTCTTCAATGTTGGCGGAACAATGTACTCCGGAACATTAGATAAATGTTGCTGCACGCGCACTGTATGCAGCGCCTTATCATGCCGCAAAACTTGCAAATCATTCGGATTATCTTCGAAATAACTCTTCAATTTCTGCGAATTGAAGATCTCCAGTCGGATTTCTTTCAAGCGCGCTTCACGCACTGCAATACGCGTCACTGCTTTCCAAGCATCTTGTGCTCTGTACTTGAACGCTTCGACTTCTTCCAACTTAAACTGATAAGTCTTGAAGACGTCTGCAGCTTCACTTTCACTGTGAATAGTCCTCAAATATGCGTCAACTTTATCCAAGAGTTCTTTTTCTCTCATACTGACAAAAGACAAGACACTGCCCTGTAAATAAATAAAAAATAAATATTTAAAGAAAAAATTTAGGTTTCAGAGTTTTAGAGTTACTTTGTTGTTGCCACGTGCAGTTCTTCCAGCTCTATGAACATAGGAAGAAACATCCAAGGGAAAATCAAAGTTGATAACGTTTGAGACGCATTGAAAGTCGATGCCTCGCGAAACGCCGCTTTCTTTATCTTTGCGCCGTTTCGACTTTTTTTGTACTTCCTTTTGTCCTACTATTCCTGGTTGTTCCAAAGCTTTCTCATCTGAAGCAACAATAATATCATAAACGCCCTGATTGAACTGATTCACGGAATGACAGCGAATCGTCGCTGGAAGTTCTGAATTCAAGACGCAAGTGCGAATGCCAAATTGTTCCAAATACAACTTAATCTTATAACATCTATCAACAGTATTAACAAAGACAATGGTTTTTCCACGAATCAAATTGAGTTTCAGCAACGAATACAAAATCGTCGCTTTGTCGAGTTCTTCAGCCATCAGCATATAATGACTGAGTTGTGATGTTGGCGCCAAGTCAGGTTCCTCCAGTTTAAGCAAGACAGGATTATGAAGGACTAAGTTCTTCAAACTTTTGACATCCTCACTGAGTGTGGCGGATGCTAAGATAGCTTGGTAGATGTTTGGCAGGAAAGCCATCAACTGTCTCACTTCATCTTCATAACCGAATGAAAAAACCAAGTCAGCTTCATCAATAATCAACACTTCTAGCGATTCTTTCACATTAAGATTGCCTGCTTTCATGTGCAGTAGGGCTCTAGCTGGTGTGCTCACGACAATGTCTGGTTTCTCAACCAGGAGTGGTTTCTGTACTCCTAGATCAATAGCAGGTGCAATATCAATGCATTTAACATCCCTGGAGCATTTCATTGATAGATCCTTGATGACTTTGGCAATTTGCTGACATAGTTCTTTGCTAGGTGCAAGGAGCAATACTTTGACTTCTTGGTGTCTGGCTGTTTGCTTCACTGTGAGGATTTTCTGGATGACTGGGATGGCAAATGCTGCTGTCTTGCCTGATCCTGTCCTAGCGCGCACTAGGACATCTTTGCCTTCGAGTAATAGGGGAATTGCCTTCTCTTGGATCAATGTTGGTGTATGCCAACCCAATTTTGCTATTGCCTGAATAGAATGAGAGTCATTAATAAATAATGAAGTGAAACTTGAAGCACTACCTTTAATATCCTATCGTCTAATTCCATTTCGTGGAATTGTGGTTTTGTATCTTCCTTGGCATCCTTGGTATCTTCCTGTTCCTTCGACATTTTAGTATAAGAAGTTTTTGTGTTTTATTCTATTATTTACGACGCAAATCGCAAAAGTAATCCTACTTTAGCCTCACTTTAACCTAAGATTTTCTAACAAAAGGAAAAGGCACGTGGTCGCCTTAAATTTAGACAACAAAACATACTTAGCTTTCACAAGAATTCAAAATTTATTTTTTGCCTTTTAATTTGATTGAAATGAATGAAAATAACATCAAATGTTCAAAAATAATTTAAATTTATTCGTTCTAACTCCAAATAAAACGTTATTTGTTTAAATATTAACCTCGCAATGTTAACAAAACAGTTAACATCGCTATTCTTTCAATGCATTCAACACATTTGTGCATTGCTTAGATAATTTCTTAACTAAAAAAATGTAAATATACAATTTAGTAAGCAAAAAAACTGTGTTCAATGAACAATTATCACTTACGAGACAAGTACATTTTAAGCTCAAATTCTTTCTTTTGTTCTTTGTCAGTCATTTTCGTTTCCTTATGCCGTTTTGGTGGATTTTGTATCATGGACTTCATAGATTTGTGGAAACTTTTCAATGATTTTCCTTCTTCAAGTTTTTTATCCTTTTTCTTTTCTTCTTGAATTCTTGTTACTTTAATTTTAGGTATTGTAACGTTTCGTTTAGGAAACTTTTTGGCTTCGACCTTTTTAACAATTTTCTTGGTTTCTTGGGCTTCGATGTTATCATCTAATATAGTAATTGCGTTTGTAATATTATCACGCGTTTCATCTACATCTGAAATTGTCGAAGAAATTGAAAACTCCGAGTCGGACATTGTTGTGACAAATATTTTTGAAGGAAAGAACTGATAAGATAAGTTTGATCTTTGATAAATGATTGAAGACGGAGACTGATGATGCCTGATATGTCTGCTTGGTTGCCTATATCCATTTTAAATTTTACCGCCTTTTTTTTTGCCGCGTAATATTTAAATTTAGTATAATAAATACAAGATAACACTGCAGGAAGAATATTAATTTTTATTTTATTATGAAATTAAGATATTATAATAAGTAATCAAAAAAGACAAAAAAAATAAAATTTACTTCTTAAATAAAATATTAATTCTATTGAGATTATAAAACAAGTAATCATCAGGTTGAACAGTTAAATATTCTTCAACTGATACAAATGTGGCACCACCAAAATAATCCAGTACACAAACTTGCTCCAAATCAATTTTGGCAATATAAAAATTATGTACTGAAACACATTAAACATTAAGTTATGGCGAATTGTACTTGGCATAAAAGTACTTGCCTTTTTCCCAAAACGAAATTACTGGGTGTTTGTCAAGCAAAGATTTATGCGCAAACTTAAATTCTTCGCTGCCTTTCGGTACCTCAAGAAGTTTGCCGGTTAAAATTAGTCGTCCGCATCGTGGATCTTGAGGGTCGTAGTTCATCGATTTGCAATAATTAATTTCTGCCAAAGTTGCCAGCAATGTCACTTTATTATTCGCCTAATACATTAAACTTGCATTTTCTCATTTTGCTTCGATTAATTATTGATCTAAACTAACCTTTACATCACGTCCACTTAAATCCAAATCAGTCATTAATAAGTAAGGAATACCTGTACCATTATTCTGTGGGCCATCAGCAACTGATTTTAAATTGACAAATGGATATCCTTTAACTAGGTCTAAACTTGAAATCGTAGCAATTGATATCCAGTCTTTAAAGCAAAATTAAATTTTGTGTTAAGTACTTAATTGAATTGTAAAAAACTAAAAACTTACCAACATGGTGAATAATATATCTACCCATAAGAGCTTTTTCTGAAGGTTTCGGAATTTCTATGATATTGCCATAACAAAGTCCCGGAGAGACAAGAAGAACACAAAATACAAGTGTAATAAACATTTTCAATCGGAAAAATCAAATGAATTGTAGTGAACTGCGACGTTCAATTAAAACTATTCAAAGTGAAAATGTGCGAGCTTATTTAAATGAAAACGAAATAAGCAATAACACATGCGATGTGCACAAACCATAAACAATGAAATGATTTTGTTATTCATTAGATTCATAAGGAATGACAAAGGTCATGTTTGTCTGGGACGCGAAAGTTAATCGAATTGTTGATAAGTTAAATGCTTTAAATTACACACACAACATCGCAATTCGCAGTCAATCGTCCAGAAATTAATCATTTGTATGATTCTTATAAAAAGTTATAATGCATACAAGAAAACAGTTTAATGTTTGCTATTATTTTATTTGTCTACAATCCAGCCTAACATAATACTTATAACATTTTACAAATCTACTTGGTTTGATAAAAATACATTCTAACTTTGTATTTTCTTGTGAAAAGGGCCACAAATGTTAAGATTTATTTAATTTTCATTCGGCATTTACATTAATCATTGCTGTAGTATTTGCGCAGTTTCATCAGCATCAGTCAATCGTCCTTCCTGTAATCCTTGTAGTCCAAACGCGCTTTTATGCAGCAAGCGTTGATATAGCGGCGATCTTGAAGCCGCCAACCAAAGTTCCAGACGTTGATTAGCATCCAACGGCAGAGCAAACGCGTTATCGTTGACAATGGGCGGCATATCACCGCCACCACTTCGTTTCTTCATGTAATTGAAGCAACAAGTCTTGAAGTTGCGCGTTCCGCAAGCATTCTCGCATTCCATGCCGCAAAAACCACAAGAACGCAAATCTCGCGATGCAATCACACCCGCAACTGAGGCAAGCGACAAATATTTAAGTTTCTTTTCGTTTGCTTAGTAATATAGAATACGAAACCGCCGGATACACAAAAAATAATTTGGCTTTGCTTACCTAGGACGATGAAGACTGCAAATAACACCTTCATTTTCTTTACTTTCGTTTTATTTTTGTTTGCGAAGTTTAAGCTCGATGGAGACACGATGACGGCGTTTTCTTTTCGAGAACTATCCAGCCAGTGACGCTTCTTTTATAGACAAAATATCACCCTGGATACATTTCCAAATCGGCAAAAAGTGGTGGGAAAATTAAGGACATTTTCCGCACGCAAATACTTGCAAAATTGACTTTATCTAATCGTTTTTGATAAGCCGATCACATCATGGCTTCAAAGCGAAGCGACAAACTTTTATAGCGCGGGTTTTTCTTCTGATTTTCTCTATGTATACATTAAAGCAAACTTACTTTAATAGAAAAAGATGGAAATGTATTGGATTTGTTATATTAGAAATGCGATAAACGTATACGCAAAGTGCGAAAGTTGCCTTCTATCAATTTTAATCTGCTTTGATCTGCATGAATCGTGAAGATGCTACATATTTTATTCATTCTTTTGTGGGTGATTGATCCGATCCAATAACGCGCAATTCGCATTGATAATTGGGTCTTGGGGGTGTCACACATTTTTGCAATTTTTATATGTTTAATTTATGGAGCAATAAATTCAATATTCAAATTAATGATAAAGTTTATCAACTGAATGCAAAACATTGAGACATTTTAATAATGTCACTGCAATAATTTACTGTGCGGTTTTTCCGAAATAGATAAATGTTATTGCTATCTAAAATGATTAAAACAATTTTTGGCGGCAACTACCTCTTTCAACTCATGTAATCCTCTCTCTCATGTGAGTAAAATCAACGAGATACGTACCTACAATCATACATACATACGGACATCATTAGGTAAGCACCACTATTAAAATCATAAATAAGCGCGAAAAAAATCGTTCGATTTTCCTCACAGATGGCGCACCCATCTTTCACAAATCAGCCATCTTGCTTATCCGACGTCTTTTCTATTTTACGCTCGTTGTGAACGCGTAGCAAGTTCCCAAAATAATCCAAAATGGGTCGTATGCATGCACCAGGGTAAGCACTAATTACTATTACTTCCACACAAAGCATAAAACTTCCCATTTGATATGATTAAATCCTGGAATTCACTTACTTACCGTGGCAATCTGTGTTTACAACCTTCCGAGGTTATGTTACCTCGTGTTTCGCCTGCCGTATTTCTAAACCCCGCAATTAACTTATGTTTATGTTGTTTGTAGAAAGGGCTTGGCCCAATCAGCCCTTCCGTACCGCCGTACAGTGCCCACATGGCTCAAGTTGAGCGCCGACGAAGTTGTGGAACACATCAAGAAACTCGGCAAGAAAGGCTTGACCCCATCACAGATTGGCGTCATCCTTCGGGATTCCTATGGTGTTGCACAAGTGCGTTTCGTCACCGGCAACAAGATCCTGCGTCTCATGAAGGCCAAAGGTTTGGCACCTGATCTACCAGAGGATTTGTACTACTTGATCAAGAAAGCGGTGGCTATTCGCAAGCATTTGGAGCGCAACAGGAAGGACAAAGACAGCAAGTTCCGTCTTATCTTGGTTGAATCGCGTATCCACCGTTTGGCGAGATACTACAAAACCAAGAGTGTCTTGGCACCCAACTGGAAATACGAGTCTAGCACGGCGTCTGCACTTGTCGCTTAAATTGTAATTATTTTCTAAGATAAATACATCAATAAACATCCCTTATTGGTTATTTGCTGCGTTTTCTTTTTCCTGCTCATTAATTAAATTAATTGGTTTGAATAAAATAATTTGCCCACAATTTGCTTGGAATTTATGCCGGTGATCTATTTCTATCAATAATTTCATATTAAATTAATTACATTGTCTTGTCTCATTCATGTATGTACAGTTATTACTCCATTTCTGAACGGGCGTGTTTTTTTCTTAAATATAATTAATTTAACTGAGACTTGCTAATATGCTAATAATCTACTATGGATATCACATGCATTTAAAAAATATATGGAAATATATTTTAAAATGCACAAAAGTGCTGCTGTGGTTTAGGTAAGTTTCAGTTTACATTTATTTATTTAATTTATTAGTTTGTGTATATTGTCAACTACGGAAATGCGGTTTGTATTCCATTATGTATTGATAACATAAATCAAATCTTTAATAAAATATAAAAAATTATAAATGTCTTGATGGTAAATTATTTGTTGCATTGCTTTACTTAAATCATTTTCCAAGCGCAAGCTAAACATAGATCTCTAATACATAATACATACTCAATTATTTGTTTGTTTTTCTCGAGGTTTTTCTTCATCGTTAAATGCCTTTTTGTTATGTTAATACAATACAATTACGAATTAAACATGCACACAATAAGTTGACCTATTTTTTTTTACTAAAACCATTGCTAAAACAACGAAA
>JARJDT010001529.1:0-10216 GCA_030264655.1 Leptusa sp. GC000079
AAATACTCTTTGGCGGGTGTTACAAACATCAATTTTCAATACGTAACAGCAAGATACAGCCATGAAATTTTACGTATGCCTCCTTGGAGGTAAATGTAACATATTTCCGGTATTGTTTCTCATTGAAATTTGAAATGGCAAATGTCGTTGCCCAAAATGGAAACTTTGATAAGCTCGCATAAGCCAACGGATCGAGTTAGAACATTTTTGTATTAAGATTTTCTCTTCGTAATTATCCAAAGAAGGTCGTCACGTGTCGGTGATTCGCCAATAAGCAAACAGGCTGTAGTATACATATGAAATGAAATTGATTTGTCAAAAATAGACGAAGTTGATGATATTTTGAAGATGATTCTGATATCTTTGAGATAATTGATTTTGGCTTAAAACGAAGGCTTGAATTTGTTCGACATAAATCATTAAGTACTTACTTCAACTCAACATATTTTCTGTAGAAAATTAATTACAATTTGCCAATAACATTTGACAATTCTGGTGCCTGATGTTCCCGATTTTAGCTTAAAAAAATTAAAAATTTGAGAAACAAACAATTTAATTTAAGTTTTGCGACGTTGCCATATCTTTCTCGACCTTAGCTATGCCTTTCTAAGCGATCAGACGGAGCAAGATGATACTGCGCAAAGCTCGGCTTAAAAAATAAGCCTGGTTTAACTAAGCAACGGATAATTGGAAAACGGTGCAAGTGGCCATTAGAGGTTTGAAAGGAGCGTCGAAGCTTAACTGAAACGTTTTTCCACAAAAAAATAATCTAAACATTTTTGTCGTCTTGTTCAGTCGATCCGGAATTCCGGGGACAAACCTTACAATACATATAAAACAGCATTTTGCATGAGCAAACATAGGTTTTATTTGAGTTTTGTTTAAATTAAAAAATTGGACAATAGTTACAGGTAATGAGCGTTGTTTTTCTTAATTGATTGGCGTGCCAATCGCCTGCATCGGCTGTATCTCATCAGTTCTGCCTCTTCAATTTCAAATGAATATCTGGGCCTGATCGCAATCATGCTATTTTTCGTTTTCACTAGTATTTGTACTCCTCTTGACTCCAACAAAACACACAAGTACCTACTCGTTTAGCATTGCCGCTTTCCTTTCGAGTATCTGCATGCCTTCATCCTGCATGTATCGAGCATTGCCTTCCCTTGCATTTTCCCAATGCAATAGCACAGCAACAGCAGCTCACACCGCCCATCGCCCGCTTGTGCAATGCTTGTAATATGAATTTTATGTAAAATTCAAAACTGAGCGCCTCTGGAAAACGAGTGCACATTGCAATATTGGATATTCGTATACATATGTATGCGTCGAATGAGAGAACTTTGCCATTGGATTTGGTCTAGTTGAGCTTGAATTCGTGTGCGGGAGATTTGAAGATGAGCTTTGTGCTTTGCTTGTGGAATTGGTCTTTGCTTATTGCTAGAGCAAAACTACAATAGGAAAAGGATACAACATTTTCAAAGATCCTATCATCGCACAGTCGTCCCACAATCTACAATAGTCTCTAGATCGGTTTTAAAGTAAGGAGTGCGGGGTGGAAAAGTCGCCGATGTAATGGAATCAAAACATTTCGATGGCTATGTCTATGGAAGTTCTGTGGCTCCAACATTCTACATTTTCGTTTATACGCTCAGCATGGGGGCTGCAAATTAAGCGGAGCGCAAAGCATGTAAAGTGTATTGTAATCTTTTATTGCCGAATTCTATTAGACGTAAACAGAATTGCTCTGTGTACTTGTTATTGTACACAGCCCGGCGCCTCCACTTCAGGATTTACACCGTGGACAGCTTCAAATTTATTGCCAATTGAATCAAAATATGAATTAAATGAACCGTTTTAACGTGTTATAATCCACTTGACACATTTATCCACACATAATAAAACATATGAATAATATACGTACATACATTTTGATGTTGGGCTGATGATTGATTTAGACAATTTTCATGCCAAACATTATGTTGGTATGATTTATTACGATGTTATACGAAATTTTGTTAAAAAATGAACGAGGAATAACTATTCCACGCACACCACACAAAAAATAATATCAAAATACTGAAGGCGAGCTAAACAAATGAACAAGGTCGGCGTCTATAACGATCTATTCTGTAAGGGATGCCAACGTTAAAATATCATCTCATAAAGTCCTCGTTTTAAAAACAAGACCTCCTCGAGAGAGGAGCGACACAAGACCGTACATTTTGATGTGTAGCAAAGCCATAGAAGCTAGAATGGGAAGGAAGAACTATTGCTGTTGCGCCTACTCAAGAAGATATACATTGAGTAATCAATTAATGTAAAGTAGGCTTCTTTATCTCTTTGAAAGGAAACTTACAGCCGAACGTTTATCTACACTATCTCTGCCTCTGCCTGCTCCTGTTCATCCTATGCTGCAATATGTCCGACAACTAGAATACGGAAATATGGGACTTCTTTTATTTCTTATTTTCCACTAGACTACCACATTTAACCCTTACAGCCCGGGAGCACACTATGTACATGCATACATGTATAGTTTTCATTTTTCACGTGTTTTTCTACATTTTTTCATCTTGTACATAAGAGATAACGCGTAATAGAGGTAGTAGAATATAGTAGATGTAGTTTATCGTGTTCGTGAAGATGAAGGTACTTGAATCCTTAAAAGGTGTAAAACAAAATGTGCACCTGCAATAAAGATTTATATTGTATGACAAGGAAAATGAAGAGTGAAAGTTAACATTGGAATGGAGAATGATATTTAAATTGAAATAGTGACAAATGTTTATTCGGTACAGTGTATTAGTTGAACGAATGCCTATACCTATGTAGAACATTAAAATTTTAATAAATTCTTAAATCTTTAAAGAAGCTTACAAACATAAAAGGAAATGTTCTCCTAATGAAGAAACGTGTTTGCGAGATTACTTCTTTATTTTGTTTACAATCTCTTTGCACCGCTCCAATTTCATTTTCAAATATGCTAAATGCAAACACACTTGCGTAATATCATACAGTATTAACATACCTACACGTAAGCAAGTACAAAATTGTAAATGCTATTCGAAATGCGAAAAGAACGGAAATGGCTGTCTGCAATTCTGTCGGCGCGCGGTTCATTTCCCTCTTATTCGCAAAGCAGCAAGCTTGAGCTTTCCCAAATTACCTCGTTGTTATATTGTAGCAAACGTTATAAAACAGTTTTCCTACCAAATGTTTTTAATAAGTGCATTCAATTAATTTAAGCCCTATACCAAGCGTACAAACGAAGCAAGTTATTAAACTACGCGATTTTGGCACAAATGTAAATATTCGCATGGTTAATGTTTTCGTTTAATTTCAACCTTAAAATAGATATTTTAATTTGACGAGTTGCAATGATTTTATATGTGCATACTCAGTATAACAACGTTGATGCATTTGCCATATTCTAGTCGTTGTATAATAACAAGTTTGTCGAAAGCATTAACTTTATAAATCCTTAACCGCATACAACATGTAAATGCGCAAAAGTATACAACTCTAATGCAAACAACAGCCATGCACAATGCAATTAGATTATCAACTATGGCGTATGTACGTGAATACCGAAATGTGAGCCGAGCTTGAGATAACTACGTAAATACGCATAATGTTTTAAATTCGCTTGTGGCAAGTCAAAAATAAGCTTCAAAATAAAATAACTCTTCAAAAGTACAGTGTGCCTCGTATAAATATAATATGATATCAGTTAGGAAAGAAAATTGTCATATTGATTATAACCGCTGACATTTTGTTTTAGTTATCCATAAAACAGAATATGTACATAAAATTATCATAATTTATAAACTACTGAAAGGGGATTCTTATTAATAATCAGGTTGATGATTGAAATTGAATATTCAAATTGTAATTGCGGCCGTTTATTGACCAATAAACTGCGTTTCATTAATTGCGATTGCGTAACCGCACACAAATTGGTACAAAACGTAATGATGTTGGGTTATTAATTATCGGCGTTGTACGAAATGCGAATATGTGCTTTTAATAGGTTCCATTTTATATTCATCCTAGTAGCAATCCCAGTATTAGTTGGCTAGTTAGATGCAAGCAAATAGAAATGGAAATGGATATAATTTCATATTTTGTTCATGAGAAATTTATGATCAACAAATCTAACGTAACATTTAATTATTATCTCAGTATTAGAGTATTATGAGAAGATGGAAATTGCACAATGGATTACCTATACATATAATATTGTTGCTGGTTAACATGTCCGTAGGTAGGAGGAGGCAAGTTGCAAGTCGAAGCCTAAGTTTTGATAGCAATAAGAAGCACTTCCTGTGGTTGGACCATACACTGTTGAAACTGCTACATACGGCGCGAATATTCGAGTACACACTCCATGTTGGAGCAATTAGTTTTAGTTTGAGGAACAGCTCGCAGGTATTATATTAATTAGTAGAACAGTATTTGTGTGTATATGCAAAATGCAGAAGAGCAACAATGTAACGTACGTACAGTATTAGAGGACAATATGGACAAAGCAATTCCGATCTTGGATGTGCATGCCTGTAGTTCTTAGATAATATAGCTGGTTTAGTTTAATTTGGTTAACAAATTGCCAGTTAATGAATAAGAAAATCAAATTATAAGAGTATATGCTAAGTACTTATTAAATATCGATTATTTTTAGCGCTTGGTACAGGGTGATCACTTAATCCTCGAGTATACATATGTTTGTATTTCGCGCCAATTTTTAAATTCCGGATGCTGCCATTACCAAGTCCCGATATACGCACAGATTTCACTTCTATGACAGGTGACCGCAAACCAACTAGAATTTTGTTATTCTAGAAATCTAGTAAATTTGTTTAATCTCCATTTTTTAAAGATTGTAGAAATTTTGCCAACTTGATGTGAATATTGGTACTTAAATTACATTGCCGATGGTGGCGCTAACCATGCATTCTTAAAAAAATGATGTTTAGTAATACATACATTTAAATTAATGAAAAACATTAGCGAAACTTGGCGCGAAATTCAAACATACCATGCAGGATTAAATGATCAACATGTATAATAAGTACCTAATAAGGGTTAATTTAAAGTTTATAGAACATGTTTTAAAATCGCTTCGCTCGGGCAGACAAAAAGCGGCGGGCCGGCAAATTCAACTTTCTGCCCTAGAGTCACAATATACTATTTGTTAACACATTACTTTAACACAAATGTATAACATTTTTATTTAAGAAAGTTGAAATTGACTTTATGAAAATTCCATTCTTATTCATTTAAAAGATATTTTGTAATTCAAAATAATTACTAACGCTTATTCTCCTAAGAAATGATCAAATAAAAAGATCTTTTGAATTTTTAATTACTCCCTCAGAGAATCGACAGAGTAATTAAGAGAATTTTATTGTTTTCGCTTCATAAACTTTCTTAAATTGTAAAAACTGAATTCCAACAAATTACCTTCCTTAAGATGAAATTTTAGCTTTCGTTCTCTTTTAAAATTCCTCTATTAAAACTGTGAAATTTAGTAACAAACTATAGGTAGGTAAAAATAATAATCGGAGTAACGTGAACCTTTCACCTTTTAAGGATAATTTTATATCCTACATCCGTTGGCCTATGACAATGATGACGGTTGTTTTATTTCTTCGGTATGGAACAATTACTACCGCAAGAACGGCGTACGAAACTTAATTAGCTCTAGAACAGAGGTCGTCTTTGGAAACGTGCTTTATGAGCGGAAGTCGTCCGTCATCTTAGTGGAAAAGTGCAATCTTCTTATTGCCTATTGCCATATCCTTTATCCTCATATTCTTCAGTGGCGTAAATTCCACCGCCACCGGCAATGATGACACTGCTGGCACTGTGACACTTTCCACAATTAGCCTCGATTTTAATCGCGCGCACAAAGTAGATTTCTCATTTCTGCCTTTCCGACTATGCGGTCTAATTTCTTGTCTTTTGATTTTCGTCGAATGGAATGGAATGTCCTAGAAAACTTTTCTGCAAATCTAACGAATTCTATTACGTACGAAGAAGCTTTTAGGACGCAGACAAGCTAGCTACGAAGAAGACAAGAACAAGCAAGTAAAACCGTTTTTACATTACTGCATTAGTCGGATAGTAAGTAAG
Source organism: Leptusa sp. GC000079 (assembly GCA_030264655.1). Lineage (NCBI taxonomy): Eukaryota > Metazoa > Arthropoda > Insecta > Coleoptera > Staphylinidae > Leptusa > Leptusa sp. GC000079. The sequence goes on from JARJDT010001529.1 coordinate 6,133, forward strand.
TAGTGGGAGTGATAAAATGTAGGCTTTTAGTTGTAGCGTGGTTGTACGGAACATACATTTGTGACACATATAGATAGACGCGTCGGGCGTCGCAAGGATGTACAGAAATAGTCGGTAATAATATAAGTGGATGGCAGAAAATGGAATTATACCCCGATTTTGCTCTCGTCGCCATCCTCTCATCTTGTAACGTTTTACATCTTTTCATCTCCATCCCTGTCCTATATTCCTACATTCTTCATTCTACTTTCTACATCTTATGCTCTCTATCATGTTTATCCTTGCACTCTCTTTTCTACACTGACTGAATGTTGATCCTGTACTGGACCTAGACGGTATGTTGTAAGTGTAAATCCCAAAGTTAAATTATACACGTTCTTAAATATTCATACAGAGTGTTTTAAATCAAATAAAACCAGTACTGAAGGTCTGATAACTTGGAGTGGGGATAGATACAAGAACACAGTGTTCAAGTTAGTCCTCATTCTGCTATCTACGTGCACCTATTGAGTTTTGCTCAGAAAACTCTGAACAAGCCACGGTTGAGTAATTATCCTGACGCTTTTCCGCTCCTACACGTACGAACAAGTGCTACATGTACTTGCACTCGTTAGCCATGTTGGACTTGTATAGTTACTTACTGCCGATGGTAACCTTGTTTCTCGGTAGTTTCCTGTCTTCGAATGGCCCCGGCCCAGGTGTACTACGCCTGAATTTAGATTTTAACGAAAACATGCCACGTTTCCAACATCCGTACTCGTTAGCCACTTTGAAAATTCAAATTTATTGCATCAGCACTAAGTAAGATGGGTGGGTCAGAACGCTAATTGTATTAATAAATTTGACTCTACTTTGTGTAAGCTGCTAATTCGTATGGATGAATTCAATAAACAATTGATTGGCTGCTGTGTAGTTGCTTTTATGAGTGCGTGGGTAATTGGCATTCATTCAACAATCGCTGGGTGCACATTCTTTGCAACTGTCGAATTGCTTCAATCACTCTGTTTGAATCGTTCGATTGCCAATTAGTGTATCGATCATAAAAAGTTTATTAATAGAGTGAACAATTCGAATGTAAATCAAGCGCAAAGTCGTAAATTCCTTCAAAACGACTTGTTTATTGTCGCACAACACAAACTTACACCACTGCGTTTCGTTACACGATATTAAGGAGAAAGTGAATTTATTTTCTCATGTATCAAATAAAATGTGAGCAAAATTGATTTCGTCTGTGTCTCGTCTGGCTGCGAGCTGTCAGTGAGTAAGGCGTAAATAGGAATTAATGAAACGTCGCCCTCGATCCCTCTCGATGTCCTGTTAGAACGTGTTCCAATTACGTACTCGGTGGTCTACCGACACGCTCACCAAGAGTGCAAGAGTGTTCTGTTAGCCCGCCAGACATAAACCATACATCCTTTAGTCCTCGAGTTTAATTCCGACTTTTCCAGAAGAGTTGCAGAAGAACGTTTTGCCTGTGCGTCCCAATGCGTCGCCGTTTTCCCAATGGAAGGCACACGATGGACGTGGACGGGCAGGACAGAAAGAGTTGTGTGAGTGCGCGCATTTTAGTTTGAACCCGGCACGAGAGGAGAGGATCCTAGCCTAGGACGAGTGACTTCGAGCGACGTTTAGAATTTATCGCATTCACGATTCAAATTCAAATGCACGCTGGGAATATACAATACAGGAATGGAAATGAGAATGAGCAACGAATAATGGTGAGAACTGAGATGAGAAGGAAGGATGAGTCGAATCCTAAGCAAAGGCAAATGATAAAAGGGGAAGAAAGGATTCGTTTTTGACTGTTGAGCTCGGAAGAAACAAAACGCCGAACATGAAAATATAAATCGTTTTGCCATGCCTCTTTGCTTTGCGCTGCATTTGGCAAGCGTGAGTTTTCTTTGTTATTGTTTTTCAATAAATGCATTTTACGGCGCTGTTTTGAAGTCGACTTATTTTATTGTGCGTTGCGCGAGATTTTTCGCTATGAACTAAATCTAAACCCACACTTACTTTGTAAGTAAGTACATACGTAACTAACATAAGTATATGTTAACGGATTGAATTAACTAAGCGTAAATTACTTACTTCAAACGTGTTCTGCACAAACAGGTTTCGGTCGAACAGATTGTGCTAATACAACAATATATATAACTCTCCCAGCGGCATTCTGGCAGGTACATATTTTGACTAATAGCACACGCTTAGATTCGGAGCGCATTCAGCAGAAATTCGCCATCTCCAGGTCCCACATGTGCGTTGCCCTCAGCCTCAGCCCTCATGGCACCTTTAATTCATAACCAGAATCCCAGCATATGTACATCTGTGAAGTGTGCGGTTATTAGATGCGGGAGGCGCGGTGACACATATCGCCTGCAAACTAAACGCAACATCGCATCACATATTATCATCGACTCGAGCGACTGAACATAATCGCAATTCTAATCTCGCGATCTCCCAAATGCGACACCAGCCAACGTATGCGCAATCGTATTGGGTGAGAGAGCACCCGAAGACCGAGATGATAATGATGATAGTAATAGCACTTAGGTATCGCTATCAAGTACGGGTATGGATGATGATGGTGTGGTTACACTTTGTTGTAGCATTCCATAGCGCCTATTGCTCATTTGGATGCGTGCCTAAACCTATAGGTTAGGTATTCAGATAAATGTATCATAATAACGCAATTTACTTTAGCTTAACTGCTAGACTAAATGTTTAATACATTAACATACGTGATGCGTAGCGTGTGCGAAATATAGGAGTATAGGTAGTAATGGAAATGACATATACAGGAATAATAAGTTTTCCACTATAATAGCTAAAGCTAAGCTATAATGCTGGAAGCTGGAACTGTACGCAGTTCGGTTTGGAGGTTTCGGGTTTTGAGTAGATTTCGCGGGGTTCTGAAGAGGCGGCAAGTTATTAAGTTTCGAATTCCAAGTGTGCGATTTGGAATTTCGAATACTCGCTACACTATTCAGAAGTATGAAAACAGAAAAGGATCAAGATTCTAAAACATATTCAAACTAAAATATGATGGGAAACTATGGAAGTGAAACTTTTACATCTCTGGCAGTTTAACAATTAAATGTTTTCTACTACACTACGTGTAAATATAATTAAAAATTAATTAATTAATTCACCGCCGTATATATTTAATGGATTTCTCTTACATATATCTAGGTTAATGAAGAGATAACTTGGTCCCTTTTTATTCTAACATAGTCTTGATTTAACAAACATATCGTAACACGAGTACTTACAAAACACGCTTTTTGTGTCAGTCGTACACGAATTTTGTTCTTTTTACATAGAATTGTAAAAAGCACCGTGCGTGTCTCAACGCTTAGGAAAGTGAGCATACCAAGCGCTCCTGCTGTACATACGGGAGCAGCGTCGCGACGCTACAGCATCCCAGATCAGCGTTCAGTTGTAAAACGGACGTCGCGTCGTCGGCATCGCGCTCAACAATACATTTTCCGGGCGTAGAGTGTGTTTGCGACGTAATGCAGGACGTGCGTTTGTAAATCTTCCTTAAACAACTTTAAGAATTCAAACGAGAGAAGAAAAATAAAGCAAGGATAACGCATAAATATCTAAAATATTTTATGCAGAAAAAGCCTCTAATCGAAAGACTTATTAAAGTTTTTAAATTGCATATTTTATTAAGTGTTTATCACATTTCGCGCAAGTTTAAAAGTATTAAAATTTCATAATCGTAAACTTTATAAGTAGAGTGTTATAATAAATAAATAAATTTCAAAAGTTTTCTATTTGTTCTTAATCATTTCTTGTGGCGAAAGCTCATTCAAACTGGTTTGAGAAGATACTCTTAAATAAAATTAATTATGATAAAAAATGTATTTCATGTATTAAGAGGTTGCCAAAAGTGAAAATGTTGCTGTTGTAGTTTAGCAATGCTTCACGAGCGGATTTTCAAGGAGTTTTTCATGTTTGCTTCTGTGTGTTCATTAGGTGTACGCCACACACATTTAGTGAGACTAAATGACAGAATTTAAATATAGTTCGGGATCGTACCTTCACACATATTATATTTTTAGTCTATCTTTACCAGTGG
>JARJDT010001540.1:0-10412 GCA_030264655.1 Leptusa sp. GC000079
CCCTACTCGAAGTAGACAACCCCAATATGTTGCATATTGGGCGCTCAAGCCCAAACACTGTACTAAGCCTGGCAAAACTTGTACAGTGGCTGGACTGAGCACAAGGAGGTGCACAAATATAAATATAAAGTATTAAGCAACAATTGTGAAAATTTATAAAGTGAGTAAGTACTACTAAGTTATATAATGTTATATCTATCGGAGACAATATCATAATAATTGTTAAATTTCCGTCTGTAGATATACAGGGTGAGTCATAACTCGTGGTACAAACGAAAATCAGCTATTGGGAGTCTTATTTAGAACAAAAAGTTCCTTTGAAAAAATCTCATATCTTTAATGGCTTTCGAGATATTCAAATGTCAAATTTCATCTCTTCAGCTCATTGATGAATTAAAATTTAACACAGTATGTATTATGAAATTATAAATCTTTATTTATTTTCTTAACAACGCACTTACTTTAATTGTAGTAATGCCAAATCAATTGTCAACCATTTGGTGCAAAATTCACTACAATCTAACATTTATGTTAATTTAGGATTGCTATCAATTGATTACTATTAAAACAAACAACCATGGCAATTAATAAAATAAAATTTCTTCATTTCAAAATACACACTTGTTTCTTAAATTTTAATCTTCCAGGAAGCTGACGACATGAAATTTAACATTTGAATATATTGAAAGCTATTGAGGATATGACATTTTTTCAAAGTAACTTTTTGTTCTAAATGTGAATCCCAATAGCTGGTTTTCGTTTCTACCATAAGTTATTACTCACCCTTATTACAGTTTTCAAACACGTTTATAATTTAAATTTCACTTGTGACACACTTTTTATTTTTGTTAGGCGAAGCAGTAATAGTTATTGCATCCACTTTCTTTAAAATTGTTGAATTGCAATAATTGCACTTTCCTGTTGAATTATTACTCAATATTTTTACTTTACTATTTTTTTAAATTATGCCATTTCCTCTTCAAACGTCAATAGACGTTTGCCATTCTTCTGGGGACAAATTTATAACCCTTTTTGTCCTTTAAGCAATACGCATGATCGAAACCTCGATTTGCACTTAATCCGAAGTTTGACTTTATTTTATAGTTGACTTCTCCGATAAGATGATACTCTCTTCGGTGTTCACTTTCATCTTGACATTTGCTTCTCTACTTAATTCCAACTAGGTATTGAACTGAGTTAAATACTGATCGATAAAATCTTCATAGATATTTTCGGCTGGTGAAGTTAAAACTAACGGCCCCCAACATCCCCACTGAATTGAATGACAATTCGCATTATTTAGCATACAAATGGCCAAATGACAGCCATGGAGCGCCATCTAGGGATGGTGTAGAGGTAAGAAGACTTAGGAATGGTGGGAATTAACAACCGCGTTTTCCAACGCCCCCGAAGTTCTGCTTGTCATCGCTAGATGACCTCACTTTACATACACAACAGTTTTCCCCCACCGTTTTACAGTTTCCCCCAATCGCCATTTACAACTCCACCGAAGTTCCGCTACTCATCACTAGATGCGCCACTTTGCAGACACTACCGTTTTCCCACCACATTTTACAGTTCCCCAAATCACCGATTTTCACTCCCCCGAAGTTCCAGAAGTCGTCGCTAAGTGGTGCTACGGTCGGTTGCAGTTTTCTCGAAATTACACTTTTCTATTTTTGCTACCCATGGTTAGTTCAGATATCTGCCGCTAGGCTATATGGCGACTCTGGGGTCGGGGAGAGGGAGGTCCTAGGACCCGTTGTAACCCTCTACTTACATCAGCCTGAGAAATTTTAATCGGGATCCATAAGAGAATTTCTTTGGACGAGTCCGAAGCTAAGGCCTACGAAATATTAATCCAAATGTGCATTCCTACATAACAACTTGAGGATCAAGTCTAGGATGCTAAGATATAATTGCCAATTCGGTAGTACGAGCTAAAAATCAAGAATCAACTATGTTATTGTATAATTATCTGGCAGGATATCTCGCCAAAAATATTTGTAAAAAAATCAGCAATGGTACGTCATGCGCATGTCAATTAAAAACGGAAATAATTACGAAAGAACACGCTTACATTCAAATCAGAGAATACAAAGCTAACAGCTTATTAAAACCAAACACATACTTTGTAAAACTGTTTTATAGACTATGCAATAAAGCTGACTCATTCATAACAAAGATTTTAAAAATAGGGGCAAGTGTAACCAAAAATTTAGGAATTATTTTATTTATAATATATATAATTATTTATATTGCATTTTTAAACATTTAATAATTGTATATTTTGATATAAATCACAAAAAACACTTTAGTTTGAATTTGAATGCAACTTCTAAATCAATTTTTTAGTGTAGTGTGTGATTTGTAATTAATTAGTTTTTATTCATAATTGTTTAATATGTTAATATGTCCTTTAGTGCATACCTACGTGCATTCCATTTTATCTTATTTTTCAATAAAAATGTGTTCAAAAATTTCCGTTTTTGTGATGTATGTGAGAATGACGACTCTGTGGAAACTAGTCTCATTGTGTTTATTTGCGCTCGTGGTCCATTATGGGAGGTGAGGCCAATCCTGCATCACCTGAGACCTGACCCGGATGAGGGCTTGGTCAACGACGAAGTCCAAGATAATGATCGATAACTTTCATCATAAAATATATATTTTTTGAAAAATAATTGAATTTAATGAATATTATAGAAAAAAATTAAGACGCATTCTAAGTGATGCTAGTAGAGTGTGCGAGAAAAAAAACGGTACCTATACTTTATGCTTGACCATCATTCGCAATATTGACTTGCCTAGTTCAAGACATATTCTGTTGGACTTGGGAGTCGTCAAGGGGTGGTATCATCCACCGTAAGTTATGATTTAATATATTTTATTATTTTTATTAATTCCATCTTTGTTTATTTAAGCAGAATATTAAAGTGTGTTGTTAAAAAATAATATTCTATGTTACTTTGTTCTTCTTCATCTATTAAATATATTAATAAACTTGCTTTTTGTATTTTGTTAATAAGGTCATACACTTTTAACCTTTGTTTTAAGTCATGTATATGTTTAATATGCTGTCTTGAACTATTTTTAAACTTATAAAGTCGTACACTTGTTTTTTTTGTTGTAAGACATTGCCATTTACTGTCAGTCACTACTTGTTGGATATATTTATCTAACGTTATTCGATGAAATGCGATTACTTCATGCATCATTTCGGAAGTTTGCGGAAGTAAACTTTATGCTTGACCATCATTCGCAATATTGACTTGCCTAGTTCAAGACATATTATGTTGGACTTGGGAGTCGTCGAGGGGTGGTATCATCCACCAGGTGCTCGCGGCAATTACCTATTTGCCCACTCCGCCGAGCTGATTGAAGACCTGCCGCGCATCCTGGCGCGGAAAAATCATGTATGGCTGGAGGTCGAGCGTCGATGGCCTGAATGTGACCGATACGTAAGTTGTGATTTATTACATTTTATTATTTTTATTAATTCCATCTTCGTTTATTTAAGCAGAATATTAAAGTGGGATATACTTGTATGCCCCACTGGAGAAGGTTGGTCAGGTCGTGGCGTACAATCGCGCCCGGCTTGGCCTTCCAGGTAGTGGCTAGTCCGGAGGGAGTACTGTACGTACAAATACGGGACGACTTGGTCGTATATATTCATCGGGAATAAACCACGCGCTATACTGAAAAATAACTCGTGTTCTCTTTTACCCCTCCCTTATTTTCGTATTTGGGTGGTTCCCGGTAAGTATACTAACGCCTTTACTTAAATTAATAGGAATATTAGCGAAATGGATAATCATCAAGAGTAGGGATTTGTCCAGAACCAACCCCTTAATGAGTGTAAAAACTTGCTGCAAGAGAAGATTTTTGTCACAATCGCAACTTAATGAATTAATAGCTATAATCATGAATCATCAATATTCTGAAGAATTCCTGTATCCAAACGACGACAAAGAGTGTGGTTGGTACCAACCTGTAGCCGTATTCTTCAACCCCTTGGAGCGGGATGATGCCGCAGCAAGGATGCAGGATGTATGGAGTGCGGTTGAGGCGCGATATGGGACAGGCTGCCAAGAAGTGAATTATTGCAATATTGACTGTATAAATTTATTGATCGATTCAAATTTTCGAGGTTCTAACAATATTTAACTTTCGTTAATAGTTCACAATATCGTATGGATAACTGGCAGATACCAATGTGTACCTCTACCAGTCCTGGACTGTCGTATCATCAGGGCTACGCTATAGGATTTTAGAGGATGACTTGAAGAAAGTGCATGTGCAGGTGGAAGATGACAAAGTTCGGATATGGCCGACCAGAGAACCGGCATTCCTGCTGGTCCACCCGGAGCCTTAATTTATTTCGTTATAATTTATTTTTCAATAGTTTTTTTAATGAACTCCAATTGAGCGTTATACTATTGTCTTAAAATGAATTTCAAAAATTTCAGATAACTAATTCGTCGTGAAAATATAAGTGAAAGTGAAATAATTAGAATAGTTAAAAATTTAATGTGCTCCATACTTAAATATGTTACCCCTAATGTCTCCGTTCTTTTCCAAAATTCCTATTTCTACTGGTTGTTTTTATTTAATAGGAGGTTAATTTAAACATACGCAAGTGATAGAATATAAATGAAAATAAGTGAAATGTTTAAATGTGTCTTCTCAAAACCCATGGGTAATTTGGAGCAGGACCTCTACTGCGAATTCAATAATACGCAATTTCTGCTATCGGGCTTGGTGGTGGTGGTACTGGTAATTCAGGAGGATCGGTATTCTCTGCAACTACGATATCTGGCTCCACGTTATTATTATTTTCACGGTTTTCTTCATTAATTTCCTCGACAAGATAAATTTCTACAATTCCTTCTACTTCAAATTCATTACTTTCATTATTACTGTTATATCAACTTGTATTTTCTTCGTTATCGTCATCGTTATCGCTATAATTATCAGTGATTTCCTCATGAGGATGGTTACTTCCTACATTCTCTAATTCATCAGTGGATGTTTCATCATAGCTAGTGCTAGCGACATTGCTAATTGCATCGGGAGATTGTGTTTCATTTAATATGATGTCGCTATCACTATCGGAATCATCAGAATTGTTATTAACAACAATATTTGTTTGTGGAATAAAAATATTCGCGGTTGGAACGACTTATCGCTTCCTGTCGACCGATGCGGGTGTCTTCGCTGCTAGATCTCAAATATCCCAGGGGTGAATTATGAACATTCGCTTAACTTTTATTGACTTATAGAATACGCAGGCAGCATCCGAGTAAATTATGTGCGTGCTACTTTTGGAGATATTGTTTCCTGTCAGTCGATGGGTGCATCTTTGCAAGAGACTCCTAGATCTCGGGGTGAATTATGCATCCGGCTGATGTTTGAGCGACTTTTATTTAAGTATTATTGCCAGAAAGAATGCAAACAGCATCCGGTTGAAATGTTCAGTCATTGCTCATTGGACGCAACCCCTACGTAAGGGGCTGTTTGAGCCCTCTCCACATATACCCATACTTTTGAGTATTTAAAGTCAACTTATTTTTAAAAAAAAGTTCACCACTTCACTCAGAAGCATTACGCACAGTAGCCAACATCATCAAGTGAGCAAATTAGCATCATGTTGTTCGATGAAGTGTTTTCTATCGCCAGCGGCTTTGTTGAAAAGTTAAAGACAATTTTAAAGTTTAAGTTAAGTGATGGTGTAAGAAGAAAGTTGCTGAATCATTCAGTGCTATGCATGAGGTAAGTTCATTTATTTCAATATTTTTAAACAAAAACAAATTAAAACGTAAATGCTCCAATGCTAGACGCTTGAGGCATGACACCAAAGAATGCTCCTTCACCAGCGCTCAACATGCGGCGCTAAACAAGATCTACGCGCAAATGCAACGCCATCAGACTCGACTCGAAAGAAGCGCTGCCGGAAGCAGCAGAAACCCGCAAAGACGATACGAAGAACCTCCGACGTAGTCATCAAAATCTCATAGTTTTACACTGTCCGAGTTGTTCGATAGTTCATTACACTTATCGGACGTTGAAGATGAAGAAGAGCTTCCAGCGTGTTTGCGTCTGCATACATGCGGCTCGCCCCAACGCCCGTGCAGCCGTCCTTGTACTGGCTAAATCAGCACCTAGAACTAGATGAAATGAGTATCAGTCTGGACGAGGGGGCTCTGCGGGCAATCGAAGAAAAGGAGTTTTGGCAAGAAACGCTAGCCTTCCCCGTCGAACCCATGTATCCGTAGATACCGGAGTCATTCGAAGACATCTTCAAGCTGGTGCAGAATACATCGCGTACTTCCTTACCAATCCCGCCTGAGGAGGAGCTGTATTCTACGACAGAATCGTTTGAGGAGCCGTCGAATGACTCCTGGCCCGAGCGGAGCGCTATTAGGGCAGGGTTCGAGGAATTCATGCGGGAGCATGAATTCATCCAGCTGGTCGGCGATGCACAGGAGGCGGAGGAGGTGGGCAAGGCGTTGCTCGACGTTTGCAGCCAACTTAATTTATAAGGTACAGCTTTCTTATAATATATACCGATCTTGAGAATTAATTGGAATTTTTTTTCGTTTAGCACGTAGAATAGCTTATTCGTAATTTTGAATCTTTTTTTTTTACTGGTTTATTAGTTATTAGTTTAGTTGAATATATTAATTTCAGTTTTCATATATTCATTTCAATAAATAATTTACAGTTATCTAGTAAAACTATTGCCTACTCTTGTTTTGAATTACAACTTCCTTTTCCGCCTTCTATATTTAAGTTAATGTTCAGCTTGAACATGCATCGACCAGTTTCAACTACAGTTCATTTTTTTTAGAATGCAGTAGACGTTTGGAACGAAAATTTACATCAGCACTGTAATTGGTCATTTAGCAAGCCCATTTTACACAACCAAACATTTTAATTTTTTTATGCATGTAACAGATCATCAATTTTAACGTCAATATATCATTTATTTAACTGTCAGTAATTTTGAAAATTACAAATTCAGATTTAATTGCTTTAATAAAGGTATAAAATTCGGCAAAAACAGATTGTCTAGAACATTTATTTCGTCATTTTAAATTTCCCACCTAATTTAATATTTGATGTTGTGTAAACTGGGCTTCGTAACGGTGGCGTTAACTACTGCAATCTCAAAAAAAATGAACTATAGTTTAAAATCATTTCCGCCTCCTATATTTAAGTTAAATTTTAGCCTGCACCTGCATCGAGATCTTTCAACGGGTTATTCCAGAAATTTCAGTTTGCATCCGCTTTGAGTCTGATTTACGCGTAAGAACATGTCTGATGGCAACTATGAGCCATCAGATTGGTGGTTTGGAAAACCCCTCTTTCTGCAGCCACACCTGAGGGCAAGAAAGTCCATAAGTTCGTTGGATTAGTTGAAACCAATGGAAATGGTATGGCTTTATTCAGTTTTTAGACTTGTTTAATAACATGTTTAATTGATTCAGATATTCTCTCAAACTTTAACTGAGGCCAATGAGGCCTATAGCGACAGTGACGGCGAAGGGACGCAGAATGAGCTTCCTTCTCCAATTGTCCCAAGAAGCCAAATAAAAAAAGGAAGCATTTGGAAAGCCAATCCTTAAGTTCATCCGCATCAGCACGATCTGATCCATTATTAGATGCTGCAGTAGCCACCCTAGATGCTTTGAGGGCAAAGATGGAAACAAGAGACATAAAGCAGGAGATAATACAGTATTCAGGTTTTCTGAGTCAGGAGCTACACAGAGCATCAATGATGAGGAAATTCTGAATGAGGCGAAGCATAAAATAAACGACATCTTGTATTATGCAAAAAAGAAGTGGATTAAAAAAAATTGGACAACATTGATACTGAATACCAAATGTAAAAATTTTATTCAAAAGTACACTATATTTAAAACAATTATCAAAAATTTAATTTTTTTATTGCCTCCCATTGCCATGGTACAAACCCTTCACTGTTAAAATAGTCCATAAAAGTGTTCCTAATTTGAAAAGGAGTAGTAGCAGATCTGTTAATTGATATCCTTCTAAATTAGTCATGCACACATTTGAACGCTATTCTCCTTCAGTTAATGTGATTATGTTAACATTTTCCAAATTAAGCCTCTTCATATAAATTTTTCCATGGCTCTGGTTGATGTAGTTGTGGAGGACGCAACAGGTTAAAGTAATATTTTGGACTTTTTCAACATCTAAATTTATGTCCTTTTAAAGTACTTGAAAGCGATTAGCCAAAATTCCAAATGCGTTCTCGACAACACGTCTGGCATGACTAAGTCTATAGTTAAAGATTTTTGCTTCCGATGAAGATCTTTGTCCACATGGCTTCATTACATGTTTGGATAAACGAAATGCATCATCAGCAACAATGACAAATGGGGTCATCTTTGTGAAATTTGGTAATTCCATGCAGTTGATTCTGTTGGATTGCATTGTATAATGTACTGTTGCTGTAAACACCTCCATCACTTGCACGACCATTGCAGCCAACATCCACATAAATAAAGTTGTAGTCTGCATCCACTAAAGCCATTAAAATGATGCTGTTAAATTGTTTGTAGTTGTAGTAAAACGATCCATCTGTTTTTTTTTTGCTCTAAATGCAATATGTTTTCCATCAAGCGCGCCAATACAATCAGGAAAATTCCATTCCTTTTGGAACCTATTTGAAATTTCCACCCATTCTTCCCTATTTGTTGGTGATTTCAAATAGTCGCCCTTCAAAACATTGTATATTACTTCAACTGTTTCACGATTAATGTCGGTTATTGATGGAACTGATATCCGAAAAGAGTAACTCAAACTGCGAAAAGTTTCTCGTGTGGCCAAGTATTGCAAAGTGACAAGTAATTTGTAACAGCAAGGGTAATTTTATTTTAGGTTGCTATGTGCAACAGCTTACAAATCAACATAAGCAAACAATACATACAGTGTCCTCACGTTTCACGAAAGGCTCTACCAGTATAAGTAGATTTTCAAAACAATTTCGAAGACATTCGGCAAAAATTTCTGAAGCTACCTGGATCCTCAGTTTTTAGTTCATTGAAAACAAAACTGGACATTCCTAGACCACAGTCTCGTCTGTGTAGCCAGTTTCGAGCCCACAATCGTCTTGTTCGTTTCTTCTTCTCTTGTTTCTGTCTTTGCTGTCGCCTTTTTCGTATAATTATGACAACACATGCCGGCGCCATTGTCATGTCCACTAAATCAGAATTCATTTTGAATCCGAAGTATTTATTATCACGTTCACTATTTATTTGTTTGCAATCCACTAATTCACATGACCCCGCGATAAACCTGTAATGCAATGAGTTCGAGTTCTGCAATATATCAAGGTAACCTCAAATCTGAAAATTATATAATGCGGACATTCATGACCTCCAGATCACTAACAAAAGTCACAAAGGTGTGAACACGAAATGTATAAAAGTTCCAAAAGTTGATATTAGTTCTCGATATAAGTGTTTTTTGTTGTGATGAAATCACTATTTTAGTCACTAATGAAATCACGTAGTCTGAAGGCAACTTTACAGCTTGCGCTTTGCGCGATCGACGCGAATAGAATAGGGCAATGCCATCAGACGCGTTTGACAGTTGACCTGAATTGACCTTGAGCTTTTACTTGACCTTAGGGTCTTGGAACCAAATATCTACATTGCGTTGCATTGAGTTTTGGATCTTCTATTAAGTTTTTCGCCAAATTTTTCGTTATTTTCATTCGTAGTGTTGTTGTTTTATAGTTGCTTGTAAAGTTTTTCGCAAGTGTTGGTTGTGGCCATTCCTTTACAGTGTTGGATTTTTTTAAACACACTTATTTGTGTGATTTGTGGTTTAGGTTTTGATCGAGGTTAAGTTTAGTGTAGCCGGTGAGTTTGTTTTTTAACTTATTTATTAATAGTTTAAAAAATTGTAAATCAAAAATTATATTGCATATTTTTATTATTTGAAATAATCGCATATTTGTATAGGGATGGTACGATCTTGCTCCGTTGTTGGTTGCGCCAACAAAAGCAGCAAGCCAGAATGTGCCGACTTGAAGTTTTTCCCGTTCCCGAGTGTTCGTAACTCGAAAGGTCGGGATTTGCCTGAGGGAATAGCTCAGAGAGCAAAATGGATTGCTGCTTTAAGGCGTGATGTCTTCCCGGAGACAAAATGTCGATATGGAACCATTTGTTCACGACATTTTCATACTGGTATTTGTGATATCATTGTTTTACTCTTAATATTTATACAACCATATTAATGCAGGAGAACCAAGTCCAGACCCACTATACCTCATTTAAAAACTAAAGGAACCACTTATCAAATGTCCCTAGATTTTCTAGATATGTGATTGGTTGACATTTGAAATCCGCCTGCCTGATAGGCTAATACTATGGCGGGCA
>JARJDT010001543.1:0-18656 GCA_030264655.1 Leptusa sp. GC000079
ATGGTATAAGCTATAAAAGCTCATTTGTTAATTGATGAATATTTTCCTCTTCCATGAAATGTGGAATTTGATTAAATTGAATTTGTTGGATGGACAAATAAGAGTACGACCGTCTAGAAAGGAAGCATGAAGAACTAAAAGGATGCAAACGCAATTCTAAAAACGTTATTATTCTAGGGTAAGAAGGTAAAATGTTATACGCTTCGCCGAACCGTTTGCAATTTATTCTCTAAATAATTTAAGTCAATATAAAGATAACGTTTCTGTGAGTCGCTCGTCGGAGAAACGAAGTCGAAAAGTCCCAAGCTATTTTCTCGAGCGGAATATACGCTATAAAGTGAACGCAATAATAGAAACCCCTGATAATTAATTCTTCATTAAGGCATCTACTCCGTCGATAAAACAAACACCTTGAGCTAAACTAAGAACCAACAAGTCTTTATTACATTGATTTGTCGCTAAACGAAGATTTTCCTAGTACTTCGATCTGATGCCACATTTTCCCTTCTCTATTATTATTTCATGCTACGCGCGTCTATCGAGAAGAATAACAAAAATAGTTAGGTTATTTTTGTTAAACGGATTTTATTAATATTTTGCGTGGGTGTTGCTTTAAGCAGGCGCACGCGTCTTGTACAAATAACCTATTGGTATGATAGAATTGTAGCCGACGTATATGACAATAAATTTTGTTTTGATTCTTTTGATTCCTTTGAAAAGGGACACTGGGCTTGGTTGTGTCGCCGAAGATTAATCTCGATGGAATTATCCGAGAATTAAATATCGAAATGTTTTTCTGATGGAGTGTGTGCGCCTCGGGATTTAATTTCGGTCATGTTTGTCTCGTAAAAACCAATAACTGGTCCTCGCCGTGGCTTGGCGTGGCGCATTGGATATCTTTTATCCTGACATCCTCGTTCGCTATCCTGTCGTCAGTCAAACGACCAACGACCAGGAGAGGACTGAATGCCCGGGGGGCACTCGAACTAACATACTATTCACACGGAATCTATTTTACTCTTTTTAGGTAATAAACTGAAGTTAGTTTAGTTATTGCAACGGAATCGCGCGCGCCCTGATTTCGATTCGCTCGGATTTGCGGGCTCGATTGCAAGAGGCAAGAGGATAATCTTCGTATTATTAAACTCCGTGTCAGGTTGATTGGAAATTGGTTGCCAGTGGCGACTATAGGCATTGATTTTAATTAAAAAAACCTTATCGCTAAGAAGTTGCTTTTCGCATGCAGAAATGTTTGAACAAATATGTATATGACACTTTATATTACTTTGAACAATAACATTTAGCGCATTATTCGAGCATTTAGCAACACTTTGTTTCATCGGAATGTAATTATCCTTGGAGAGAGCGAAAACTGTGACAATGCGTCTCTCATCTCTGATTTAATAATTCCGACGAAATTAATAATAATTCTATTATATCGAATTGGCATTATCATTCGCAGACTTTGATGTTGATGCGCATTTGAACTCGCACTCGCGCTCTTCTTGTTCCGTTGTGTCTCGTGTCGCTTGTATTTGTACCATCCTTTTGGCACCAACACATGCAGGAAGCGAAAAGCGTATTGTTGAAAGTTGCTATTGTTTGCTCGCGCGCCCGGTTTGATCGGTCCATGACGACAGCATTACAGCAATTCCAAACAATTACATTGCATACAGGTGTCATCGAACATGAACTCCGAACATAACAAAGTATGCGAGTTAGCACATGAGTTTGTATGTTCGCTGTTGGCTGGCAGCAATGCGCTATTGTGGAAACTCATAGAACGGTGGAAAAGCGCAACGGATACGAGACATAATTCCCAAATGCACGCGTGATATTAAACTGATTCCGTTATTAAATTCAATCAGTCATTCGCATTATTTCCTTCATACAATCGTCAAATGTACATTTTTGAACTTTAAACTGTCGATATTTAGGCTTTTGGCGACAAGCCGACAAGTTTTCTATTGGCAAATAAAGTTCGGTTATTAATTTTGGATTAGATACACTTGAACATTTGGCCAAGCAATGCTATGAAATTATGTATGTGTTGTACTTACATGTACCTCAAAATCGTTGTGTAATGAAAGCGTTTCGCGTATTAAAGTGAGTAATTCAAATTTAATATCAGTCAAGGGTGTATTTATATCATCTCCCTAGTGTAAATCGTGTTCGATTGAATGCGAAAATTGCTGACTAGCATAAAGTGGCTGACTGGATGGATTTTGTCGAATATTGTATATTCTATTCATTCGCAATGAATGTGTATGAGTTCTGAGGTGTCGACCCTCTAAGCAAACACAATATGTAAGCCGGCAAATTAAACTTGGATCGGGATTTGTGCTTTCGGCTTTCAGTTGCAACATTTAAGAATTTCATAAAAAAGGATAATATTTTGCCGACGCTTTTCAACTCAAGCTTTCAAATCTTTTTATATTAGCAAAAATGTCGCAATTTCATTTTAATAAAATTATTTGCGGCTATTTGAATAATAGAAATTCAAATTATGCAAATACGAGAAATGCGTGTCCATTTTAAGGATTTTCCTAAGAAGTAAATATTTGACTTGGTCACTCGCAACTAACTATTTTATCCTAAGTAAATATAGCATCAAATATCAAATTGAAATATCTGTACCACTACTACGTCGTTAGTTTTCAGTTGCATAAAGGACTTGTATCAAACAAAAGTGGACTAAGTAAGAAAGAAGTCGCATTGTGTGCAGGACACTAGTGGAAACTGTTAGAAGTTGCAAATTCCCTTAAATCCCTTAAACAAGTTCGAAGAGTGGAATAAACGCCTCTGCTCTGGAATACGACGGGATGTATAGCAATAATGAGTGAATTATCAGGCGATATTAGAGTGTCTAATTGTGGGTAACATAAAAAGGAACATTGCACACTGCCTTGATTCATCGGTTTCCTTCCGTCGTCGGTTGAACCATTCCAAGCCATTTCCCCCACGATCACTTCTTCTGCGATTACGCGAGCACATTCTATTCTTCAACATCCACACCATGGGCACACACACATATTCACGGATAGCAAATTACCGTTACAAAGAACCCATTTTAAAATTATGAAAGAAATTGGCAATTTGTATCAATTCGAACAATTCAATAAAAAAAACGACTGTAGTTTTCCCCTCCAAGAACCCACTTCCTATAACAATAAACTCAAATCGTTCAATACCATCATCAGCACAGAAAGCGAACACATTTCGATTTTAAGTCGCTTATATTTGCGGAAGTACTTTGAACTAGTCTTGTCGTTCTATTTTAGAGAATTTCCATCCACCAATAAATCACCTATTAGTGCATATAGGAGCATGCGATTGACATGTTACGTTGTGCAAGCCACAACAATAATAATAAATGCGTTGTTGAATGATGTTAACATATAATTAAATCGCATACAAACGACGAACGACAAGCAAACAGCGTGAGATTCGCAAATGTCGTCTGTTATCAAGCAATCAAGCTATCAAGAACATGCTAGGAAGGTTTTGTGTGCCAGGTTAATCAATCTCCAGTTTTTGGTTAGTTAAGGATAAAGGAGTTGATTCGGCGTGCATGCAAGCACGTAGACAGCAGGCTTTTGCATGATAATAGGTAATGAGCGGGTTATTAGCGACGCAGATGTCGATGACGGCACCCGTGGTGAGGAGGCGCGCTTGCCCTTCCTATATTCATCTTGATCATCAACATCTTCCCAACAATTATTATTCATTCATGGTATAATGGCAATTACCGTCTTGGCATGCAGATTTTGTAAACGACGACGGTCGAAATTAGACAACAAATGTGTTCAAAGCTAACAGCACAGCCACAAAGCTGTTTTAACCGTCAGTACTCTATAATGAGTTTAGTTTAGATTAACAATGCCACAACGTAGACGAAACAACTTAACAGATTTTTTTGTTAAATTTTGCAAATACTGAAGATTTTAATTGTTCTTTTCTCTTTATATGTTTTATTCAACTAAAGATTTCATTTTAGTTCTTATAAAATATTTGATTCTAAAACGATTGCGATTGCATTAAAAGCGTTTAAAAGGACTTGTACAAAAGAGCCTTTGTTGTTGGCGCAACTTTACCATGATCAATTAAATCTTTAATAGACGTGCTAATGTCTTTAATGTTCGTACGCGCCCGCTTTGTTTAACTTGAATCAAAAATTGAATTTCATGGGAGGACATTGTTGAATTGAAACATTTCAGACACAATTTTCTTCATAGAAAAATCTTTATTTGCAACTTATAACTATTTACAATTTATATAGGACATTATTTATTGAGCAGAAACTTTAAGGAAAACAGCACCTAATAAATAAACAGATTGTTAACATTTTTCTTAGTAATAAAATAAAAGTGGTTTAGAACTTACCCGTAGGTGGGACGCGAACGGTGAATCTGTCTGTAACTGACCAGGTTTCACCAGTAAAAACATCCTAAAGAAATTGTTTGAATTAAATTTAACGAAATGAAAAAGAAGAGATATCAACTCACCAAAACGTCGTAACTCTCAGCATTGTCTAAACCTAACTCTTCGCTAGTAAATTCAACTTTGCGCAAAGTGCCATCATCACGATAACTGACAAACCCAAGACCGTAAGAACTCTTATCATTCTTATTCGAAATCGGCTTAACCCAAGCTTCAATATCGTCCTTTTTAACTTCCATTAATCCTTGCACTCCTAATATATCCTGATTGATCGCGAGAGCTTCCTTATTTAACAAAATCTCTTTAAATTCAGGTCGAATATTGACCAAATCATTGGACATGATAAGTGGTGCAGCCATCAATGACCAAATGGTCATTTGGGCTTTGCTTTGTTCCAAACTCAATCCAAAATCGCCAATAATTAACTAGAATTGTGGTGAATTGTGGCATGATTAATTCGATAACTGCCATTATGTATTAATTATCAACATATTCAATGCGCATATTACCATATCAGGATCATTCCAGTGTCCTGGACCCGAATGCGGCGCAATACGCCTCTGATTATCCACGAACCACTTTGTAATGTATTTGACACTCTCCCAAGTGTCTTGGATATCGTCAAAGTTTCGCCATAAATTGCAGGTTTCTTTCAAAGCCTCGTAGTTTGACTAAATAAAGGTCAATAAAATAAATTAAATAATTTAAAAATTGCGTTCGTGTTACATGTTGGCCAACTGGTTCTTGATATGCAGGCCAACTGCATGAGAAGATGATGGGACGTCCTGTCGCGTTCAAATAGCTTCCGTAGTTCGCATAACCTTCTTCCATAGTGTCAGGATCTGAGTAGCAACCATCCAATTTGACGTAGTCCACATCCCAGGATGCGTACGTTTGGGCGTCTAACTCTAAATGGTTCAAGCTACCTGGATAGCCAGCACATGTGTGTGTTCCGTAATCGCCATACAAGCCAAATTTCAGACCAAGATTGTGTACCTACAAATCAAATTTTAAAATGATCATCAATTTGTAGCAAATAATTTTTTGATGGTAGGTACATAATCCGCTAATGCTTTCATTCCACTCGGGAAACGGATAGGATCCGCTACAAGTCGATCATTTTCATCACGTTCCATCGCGCTCCAACAATCATCGACGATAATGTATTCATAACCTGCTTCCAAATAACCATCAGCAACCATTCTGTCAGCCATGGTTTTGAACAATTTTTCGCTATACAACAATCACACAATTCAAAATTTATAAAAATGTGCCGGAGTCGCGCGTTTCCAATTGAAATAAAACCGAATGAAGTGCAATATTTGAAAAAGTACATACAGATTTGTTATGAATGTAAACATAATTTCAATTCAAAAATATTTCATGAAAAAACGCTGCATGAGTATTGAAAATGGTAGCACCATTTAAATGAAAAATTCCGCGAAACATTTGGCGCGTATTTTATGTTTTACCTGACACATTCATCGGGATAACTTTCGCAATCAACTTCGCAGCGATATCTTTGCCAATTCATCCATCCCATTGGCGGAGTGCGTGCTAAATCATTATCCAGACCATTAACTGCACTTATGGCAACTAAAGCCAGCACCAAGCTTTTCCACATTGTTTCGGCGGCGTGTTACTTAAATGCTTGGCAGCGTACCCTAGCTAAAACACTGCGCACTTTTAAATTGCAAACAAGCCTTATTGTTGATGGACTTATATTTATACCTTTTCGTACCCTGCACTCCCGTACTCGTGAACAGATTGAAGTAATTCCAAACAAATAATAGCATTCTTACTTATATAAAGATGTCAAGTGCACATACTCGACATGTTTTTATTACTTTTGAATTGATTCGATCTATATGGATACATTAGATATAGTTTAGGTCAGAAAGTACGATGCTTATCTTGTACATATGTATAGAGATAATGCCCGCACACATATATTTTTATTCATTTAAATTATTATAAACTAATAGCTTCTAAAATTTTGATAAGTGTGTTTAATAGGAAATTGTTTATAAGTTAAATAGAGTTATTTTTATTTCACACAATCATTGTTGTTCAGTACAAAAGATAAGAGGTTGTTGCTACTTGATAAGTTGATATTAAGATAGCAACAATTAAAAGGCTTCAATTACATTCCTCATATCAAGTAAGTATTTAATGATATAATGAGTTTGCTTATTATTTCGTTTACTTTGTCTAAACAAATTTCAAATTGGTTTATCAATAAATAATATTTAAATGAAATAAGTAGGTAATTGAATTTAGTGACATCTTAATTAATCAATCCAAAGCAACTCTGTCGATCCTGGGTGAGGGAATATTGAAGTAAATCAATATGTATATTGAAATCTGTAGTACGAAGACCACAAGCCATCATCAAGCTATGAAAAGACGTAAAGAGGTGGCTCTGCATGAGTTAAACAAGGGTTGATTTTAAGGGCGGGAATTTTTTCAAAGTCCTTCCCAAACTAAAAGTGAAGGACACAGACCCAAGGGATACATTGATTTTATGTCTACTACTCAGAAGATCTGGACGAAGGGAAGATATAAATGATAGTTAAGTTGTTAAAATTTAATAATGAATGAGAAAATGCGTTGGCCACAATTTATTAAATAATGTTAGTTTACATTTTCCATTGTCTTAGTCATACAATAAAAAGGTATATCCAAAAACGATGTATGTTGAATCTTATTACAGGAAAGATGAATTAGTTTTATCAATGACAATTAGTTTAATTTGTTGTATTTGTTCGTGTGGTGTGTGCTGTGTCCTTGTGGTTTTTATCAGATATAATCTCCAAATTTATACCAATAATTAGTATGTTACAAATGGTAAAAACAACAATAACACTGTTTGTAACTCTATAACGTGAGACCCACATAATCTTCGCAGTTTAACATATTATCGTAACAATCTATAAAATCTATAACATACAATTACACTGCCTCTATACACCTCATCTTATTATCAAGCTCGGATTTGGCACGTTCCCTTTTATTCTGGAAGATTAATCATAAATCATTTATATGTACAGGAAGCATTTCGTTCGCACGAAACCAAACGAAATAAATTCCTTCAAAGGCACCTGCCATTCATTCAATCGTTCGTTAGGCCCACGATGTTTCCAAAATAATATTTACTTACACCCAATTATTTAAGTACGTTGCATATGAAATTAAACGTTGATCTGAAATGCTTCGCGCGTCAGCCTTGACATACCTCGATGCTTGTGTGCCTTCTCGCACTCTGGATCGCTCATATCCGAAAACCTAGTCGGCGGATGAATGCGATCGTTGAACGAGTGCGATATACTGAAAGTCGTCTCGTCGTTGTGGCTTGAATAACCGCTACTGCTGCGGACATGCCGTTTGTTCATTGGAATCGGCTTGGCCTTGCTCTTCCTCGTCGGGTACGCTTTGCGATTGATGCTGCCCGTTTGGGGCGATGTTTCAGACGAGGAACTCGAGCCTTCCGCTCCGCCTGGAACGCTCAGAGTCAGAAAGGAACCAAGGACAGAACCGGCGCGGGGAATACAACCTACCTCGCATTCGGTGCGAGAACGACATGAGTTCTTGACTCGTCGCTCGGCCACCATCGCCTTCCGAATCGCTTCCCAGGGTGTCATACTCTGAAATAGGCAGATGGAGGGTTAATATCTTCTTCACCTCTGAGTCAGTGCTGCCCAGATTATCAGATTCTGAAAACGATTAAATGACGTCGTTTATGCACGAGAATTGTTGCTTTAGAGAGTGAACAAAATTTTGTGCGATTGTCGAGCAGCATTGGCCCACAATTTGTTCGAAATTAACGGGGACGATCCGTGTGATTGCAATTGAAAGAATTACCTTGACTTTCGGAATGTGGATCTCTAAGGCGTCCACCTTTTCGACGCACCTTTGTGTATTCGGGTTCTTTGCTCTAGAACAACATTTACGATCAAAATTGACCCCATAATTTACGTATATCAAATTGAATGCTAGTCAACTTATCAGTGATGATAATGAAAGACCCAAGAAGCGAAAGCAATAATCAAGCAAATCATTCAATGTGTGGATAAACAGAGCCGAACTCAATGAAACAATAAGAGAAACTTACATGTCCTAACTTAAACTTATCAATAGGTGGAGGTTTAACATCATGATATACAAAAGACCCGCGTACCGAATGGTACGGACCACTATAGACGTTCCCACTATACGAACTTTCGCTGTATGTAGGTTTCGATAATTGAAATGTTGCATACGGACAGATGTCTTCGATGTAATCTGCAGATTCCGCTTTGTAGGCATCCTCGACAGCAATCGGTAGGGGACCGCGACCAACGCGCACTGCCAAATACTGCTGATCGCGATTCTGCTTGTTCTGAATTTGTGCCATCGATGGCGATTCGCCCATTGTACGTACTTGTCGATCTCGATCCTGTCGCATTTCTAATACCATAAAAAAGGCAATTAAAGCAATTTCAGACCGCGGTGACATTTACTAACTTCTCCTCCAGAATAGCGTCGCAATTAGTGCAATTATGATGAGTATAGAAAGAATGACAGGGATAAGAACACGGGCGCTTGCCAACGGATGATCTCCAGAATGCGAGACGGGCGGCGACAGTTCCGGAGCGTCTATAGGATATAAAAGTTGATTAATTATCCTGTTGGTATTTCGCAACTCGTGGCACTTACATCCTAGCAATGTTAGAGTGGTGAAGTTATAAATGGCAGGTGAGTCGCCGGCGTTATTGTGCGCAGTGACTTTCAATTGGTATTCAGTAGCAGGCCATAGTTCCGTTATACTATAGATTCTTTCAGTCGGCTTGACATGGTTCGATGACATGATCCATGAGGAATGACGCCCCGCACGATACTCGATGACAAAGTAGAGTATTCCGCAACCGCCGTCTCCCCATGAGTCTAGCCACACTGTGACGACAGTGGCGTTCATCGTCAGCATTTGCGACTGTTTCGGTTTTACCGGAACTGCACAATAAGTTAGATTTAATGAGACTGTGACGGGGAGATTAGAGGATTATTAATCACCTGTTCCTTTCGTATGTGCCGTGACAATGTCGCACGGCAAGCCGGTGCCGATTCGATTAAAGGCAGTGATGTACAGCGAGTATCTCGTACCACACCACAAGTTCCTCAGCATGTACTCATCGGTGCGCGCTGAAATTTGCAATTCCTCCCAGTCGCCATGATCCCGCTTGTAGTTGATGACGTAGCCCAGGATTGGTGAGCCACCATTCTTTTGATCCGACCATCGTAAATGCAAACTATCCGTGAAAGCATCGACGACGGTCAGTACGGGAGGTTCCGGCGGCACCAATACCTTCAAATTGTAATGGATCTCATCCTTGCCGTGCTGATTCTCAACGCTGCAGGAGTAGTTCGCCTCATCAACGTTCTGAATGTCTTTTATGAGCAGCGTCGCGTTCGATGTGATGATTCGCCTGCCGCCCACTTCAAGGGGCTGATCGTTTATGCGCCAAATTGGATTCGGCAATGGGATGCCAACACGCTTGCACGGCAATATAATGTCTTGCTTCCATGCGCTTATCACTTCTCGGCCGAACGACGCTATCCTACCGGGTACCGTTTTCGATAACGATACGGTCACTACGCGTGTGCTCTCGCCTTCGCCCACCTACCAAAGATAATTCGTATCTAATACAACACCAGACTTGCACATTGCAAGGAAGGAAGATATATGCTTAAGGGGAAAGGTTGACGTTTTATTATTCAGCATGCCCTTGATTGAAATTCATTATTAATTGCTATTTCCTTACCCGTGTCGAGGCAGTAACCCAAAATTGACACGTAGACGTTGTGCCGTCCTGTTTCGTAATCTCGAACATTTCCGTCGTCGGACTTAGTACTCTCTTATTAGTGCCTTCTTCGCGCCCATCTACTAAAGTTCCGATATAGAATGTGTAGCCGACCAGTGGACCGTTGCTGTATTTCGGGGGCAGCCAGGAAACTAATATTTTATTCGAAGCACTCAAGACAGCTTTTATTTCGGCAGGAGCGGACGGCACTGTGAACCGCACAAAACAAACAAGAAATAAATTAAGAATTCTCTATTTGAAGATCACAACATGAAAACCCCACCGTCTTCTTCTGTATGGCAGTAAACAGCTTCGGACCTGACGCCGTCGCCAGATACAGTGAACGCTAAAACGGTGATGCTGTAATTGGTATATTTCCTAAGGCCTGTTATTGTTGTGCGTTGTTGAGTGATTACTTTCGTTTGCTGATCGTCGTTATCTGAGAACGTAACGTAATTAATTTCACTGAAAAAGCATTAATCACGGACATTTATAGAACTCACCGAACCATTCACCAATCGAGTGATAAGTTACTTTGTAGCCCTCAATTACACCATTGCGGCCTTCCAATTGTGGCGGTTCCCATGATATGTGTAGACTTTGAGCACTAAGTACAGAACATTGTACGTTTTCTGGAGGCACTGACGGCGCGTCCTCTAAGGTCCTGGCGCTTACTTGATCGGTGGCAGGACCTGATCCTCTGCTATTGTACGCCTGAAAGATCATTAATAATCGTCATTCGTCAAGTACCTGCTGTTTATTGCAGCGTATTTACTTGAACTATGATATTGTACGTCGCGTATTTTTTAAGGCCTTGCAATAAAGCCTCGCCACCAAAATGCGCACGGACTTCGACGCTCTTAAAAGTATAGCTTTGCGCGCGATCATTCGAATCCTTGGTTGCTAATTGAAAGCCGACATGATAGCCTAATAGATTCCCGTTCCATGTGTCTCGCGGTGGCGGCTCCCATGTTACCATTAATTCGGATGATGTTTTAGCTTCAGCGCGTACATCTAACGGCGCCCCACTTGGGACTTCTTCCAAAGTGCTTACTTGAACTACCTGACTCGGTTCACTAAGCCCCAGTCGATTTTCCGCCAATACTCGCAGATGATATATTTGCGACGGTTTTAAATTGTCGACGCTGGTGGACGTTTGCGAGCCGGGCACTGAAACTTTCGAAGGTTGTGTCGGCCATGGATCTGCAATTTGGATTAATGCCGAATAGTGAGTGATACTGAAAAGAATAATAGCAAAGTAAGCAAATCTCCTCTACCTAAACCCTCCTTGTATTGAACGATGTAATTGCTGATAGGACTATTTCCTGCATGTGGTTGTGTCCACGAAACGCCGATCGATCTACTCAACTGTTCGGTAACGCGTACGTTCTTAGGAAATTCGGGTATCTCCTGTACTATCAACTGAATGTTCATTTCATCTTGTCCGAAGGCGTTCGATGCCGAGCACGTAAAAACGCCCGTGTCCTGTCTGATTGTCCTTTCGATGCCCAGCTCGGAAACCATTCCTTCCGCCAACGGCTGCTCTCGAATACTATAGCGTTGATCGGCGTCGCTCACAATTTGTTGACCGCCCATCTTCCACATTATTTCCATCGGCGTGTCCCCGACCGCCGAGCACTGCAAATGTGCTTGCTCACCCTTAACAACCTGAATCTGCTTCGTTTTCTGCGGAAAGTACGCCGGAGCTAGAAGAATTCTAATTAATCCCTCTTGGGGCGTGATAATTGTCCCAATTTACCGTTCACTTTGAGAAAAATAACTTTGCTCACGCCGCTGCCAATGTTATTTTTCCCTTCGCATAAGTATTGTCCTTCGTTTTCTTTGGAAATGTGCTTAAATGTTAGGGAGCCGTTTTGATGTTGATGTACGTTCGGCTCGAATAAAAAGTCCTTATATTCGCCAGGCTGACTGCCTGTAAGGGCCGTTCAGGAGGGCAAAAGCAATTGATTAATATTTACTTTAACTTAGAAAACTTTTGATGTGCTCGCAAATTCA
Source organism: Leptusa sp. GC000079 (assembly GCA_030264655.1). NCBI lineage: Eukaryota > Metazoa > Arthropoda > Insecta > Coleoptera > Staphylinidae > Leptusa > Leptusa sp. GC000079. Next base: position 12,294 of record JARJDT010001543.1, read on the forward strand.
TAAAATAACAAGCGAACAATTTTAACATACCCACGGCGCGTTTCCATGTTATTACAGGTGTGGGATAGCCATCAGCCTGGCAATTTAGTGTTGCTTCCTGGCCGGCGGCAACATTGGAGTCGGTTGGCTCCACCGTCCAACGGGGAGGCACTGTAAACCAACCACTTCCGTATTAAAGACTCGTTCAAAATGTGGTTTTTAGGATGCAAATAGTTACCATTGACGGTAAGCGGCACACCGTAACGCTCTGCACCGGCTACATTGCTTGCAATGCAAGTGTAGTTGCCGGTGTGCAAGGACGACACTTGCTCTATAATAAGAGAGGTAGAAAATTCATCGATCCTTCGTACCATTGTCCCCAGGACGACATTATTAGAAACAGGTTTGCCATTTCTTTCCCATCTGAAATTAATCGGCAGATCACCCTCCATTATTACGCACGTTATCGCAGCGCGCATTCCTTCTCTGAGTAGATCTGTCATTGGATTTATTGGCAGTATCTTTGGTGGAACTAAGGAAAGTTACACAGAAAAGTTTTTCTCTATCATATTTGCTTTACTTGATGTGAAAGCGACGGGCTCGAGCGCTTCACATTGTGATGTTCGGAGATTTGCAGCAATGAGAATATCATTTTATTGACTTACCGATAACTTGAACCTCGACGTCTCGTCTTGAAGAATTCTTTTGTCTATTCTGCGCTTGGCATGTGTAAGTACCAGCGTCCTCTTTTCGTTGTGTTTGTTCGACGAGCAAAGTTCCGTTCGCGTACACTCTCTGTCTGCGGTTTACTGGCAAAGTCTGACCTTCTCGTTCCCAAGTTATCGTCTCTATTGGATAGCCGGCTACAGGGCATTTGATTATTAAACTGGAGCCGGCAATCCCAGTGATTTTTGGCATTTGCCTTATAAACGGCAATCCGAACACATTGACTCGTGCACTGTGCGCGATTTTCCCGACGCTATTTCCCGCAATGCAAGTATATTCACCACCGTCCTCCGCTTTAATGTGCGAGATATTTACGTGACTAATAACGTCATCTTGGATAGTAACATATTGTCCGACAAGGAATCGAGGATGGTCAGGAATTGGGAATCCGTCTAAGGTCCATATAAATTGCGGTGGCGGATTGCCGGACGCTACGCATTTCAATGATACAGTCGGACCGGGTTGCAAAGTTTGTTCGGAGAACGAATACACCAATTCGGGGCCAGCATCACCCATGTCAAGTTCGGCTGTCGCCTGTGCCTGATCCCAGTTATTGCTCACAATACACTGGTACATGCCCCTATCGTCCTTCGATAGTTGTCGAATTGTTAGGCGCGGCGGCTCCACCATAACTTCAACCCTATTATCGGGTGCAATTGGTTTGCCGTTGTGCATCCAACTAATCTGCGATATTGGATAGCCGCCGACAATACACTGAAAACTCGCTCCTTTGCCAACATCGACAACCTGCACTTGTGGTTGAACGTGAGCCGTCAAAGGCGCCGTTATTTCCAACGTGACTTCGACGCTTTCTTCGCCTGCCGAATTGTTCGCATAGCATTCGTACACGCCGCGATCTTCTAGCCGTACCTGCAATAATAAATTACTTCGGGTGAAATTATTCAAACCGCGCGCGTACGCTCAGACACAGGTAGACAACGTTGGGTAAAATTTAATTATGAATTTGACTTGCGTTGATAAATTACATTCATAATTTAGTTCGAACAATTTTAATATCCTGGATGTACAGACAGTTATTCGGCTTGAAGTATGTAAGTATCATTATACCAAGTTGCCAAGTTCATTGTTGCCAGAAAAGTCCTTCCTATCCGCCGACCAATAAAGGCATTTTATGTGTTCTAATAAAATTGACTATTCCTTTGAGATGTCACGAGAAAGGTGTAACAAATGGTCCTGACGTGTTTTTACCTTTGAGATCTTAAGCAGTCCTGCTGCAAGCATGGTAAGTCTCTCGCCGAGCGCAACAGGTACTCTTTGTCCTTGGAGCTTCCTTTTCCAATAGTAACTAGGAATTGGGTACCCCTGTGCAACGCAGGGTAATGTCACATCCTCGCCGAGGCCCACCCTGCGGGCATTATATTTTCCTGCAGTTATACTCGGCTGCAAGGTGTCTTTCGGTTCGGTGACAATTATTCTTCCGGGATATCCACTTATCTGTACCTCTCCTGGAACAAAAAGGACCGTACAATTTAATTTTCAAATAGTAAATTTCAGCTGGCACCACAAATAGAATTCCGGTGCGATAACACTGAACCGAAGTATTCGGTATTCACATACCGACCCAGAAAACTCAAGATAAAAGTTGTGTGGGCTCGGTGAGGAAGAACTTCCTATATTAAATTTTACAACCCCAAGATAATTACACAAGATAAATCATGGTGAAAAACGTACGTTCATTTCTCATCTCGGAAAGGTGGATTTTTGCTTTTGTTGCATTGCTGAAGTATTTGCCCTAGAAACTAGTTGTACTCTGGCAAGAAATAAGAAACAACCGAGAAACAGAAACAAAGCGGAGGCGCAACACACAAAAACAGTGTACATTTCATATTAGATTCTCTTAATGCTCCTGTGTGCACAACCGGGGCAACAAAAGCTGAAGAGACGAGAGCGCGTCAAGACGGGCTGTAAATGTTTATAAAGTTTTCAAGGGGCGTTTGAAAGCAATTTGCCAAGACGGGCATAAACAAAATGCAGATCTATCCAGTCCCCTTTGCGACCATTTTCTTGCATTAAAAATAGACGAGGGACGCGGACGCTGAGGAAAGTAGCAAACATTTCTAGAAAATAAAGCCCACAGCAGTTTCTCACTACCCAAGAAATATAATACATGAAAACATTCTTTGTCAATTGAACGTTTATCATAAATCTTCCATCATTGACACGATTTTTATTCGAGTGGCTGTAAAGTTAGAAAACAGGAAAACGGAAAGCGCACATAAAAAAACGAAAATTTGTTAGTATCGATTTGGAACGACGACAACGTTGATGTACATTGTTCAACTCGTAGCGTAAAGAAGCAAAAATTGTGTGACATATTATCGTCCGATTTTGAAAGAAGCGTCCAAAATTTATGACCAACTGCTATGTATTCGGCCACCGGGCATCGCCCATCGCATGCTTTAGAAATAAAACAGATTACTGGCGTTTTCGTATTTTTTCTGAGTCAATAGTTTTCCAATGGTATATTTATTGGCCTTTTAGTTTTAGCCCGGGGACACAGCGTTTCAAGGATAACGCGATAAACTAACAACAAAAATGTGTGCAGGCGGAAGCGTTTCATCGTTGTAAAGTTCGATTTGGGCCGCGCTTGAACCAGCACATTCGGAACAAACTGTCGATCGTTATTGTGCAATCGAGTCAATACAGTGTAGTAGACCCACAGTTCGATATCGAAAAAAAAACTGCTGTGGGTGCAACAAAGATGCGAAAATCTATGTGTGTTTCTAGCAACACCTACATTGAATCCAATTTATTTAACATCCGCGCGCCGCGACTGCTTTAAATTGCAAATTTTTAACCCAAGCACGCTCAATTGCCGTACTTTCAAATACCGACCGAGAACTCTTTCACTTACTTACAAATACCTTGTTAAAATAATCTGGTTTGCAGGGAAATGTTCTTTTAATTCCAGAAAAGGTATAAGTTCGTCGCATCTTAAACTTAACACACGCGGAGTCAACTTTATTTTGTACATTTTTTTGGCGAAAGTTTTCTGAAAGTCGGATGATGCAGCATAAAAGTTGGCATAACTTTTCATTAAGTTGGCTGCAGCGCCAGAAGTGTATGAATTATGCTAATAAAAGTCTTTGCGAGCAACATCACAGAGACACCGAGAACATTGTACGCTTAAAAATTCAAATTAAACTTTGTTGATGTTGCGCTCTGCTGTGTTGCGAATGTTGCGATACCGCACAATCAAGCAGAGCCTGAAGCCGTTGGCTTTTATTGCTTTCACGTCCGTTTCCAGTTTCTAACTATCCCTGAAATGCTCGCTGGTTCTGTCTGTTTGTTTAGACAGTGCTTACCTGTAAGTCGGTGGACAGTCCTGCAGGCGTAGTTCTTGTAGCCGTCCTGCGGACCGGCGTTGCTGATGTACAGATCCCCATTAGCAAGCACGACATACTTGCCTCCGATGTCAGTGTTGGGATAAATATTTATAGCCGAATCCTGTACCCAGGAAGTGACCATGACGTAGTCGGCAACATAATGTGGAATTTGACACTTGAACACGGCCGTATTACCAGCTATCACGTATTCGTCATGTACTTGAATCTCATATTTCTGTTTTACGACTGAAAAGGCAAATAAAACGCAAATATAGGTATTAGAGTGAGGTTTTTGCATCGTGCAGGAAATTAAGGAATTTCGAAAGGGTTTTACGAGTGTAATCTTGCATAGCGCATTTAATTTCCTTCTTGCTGTTTTGTCCTAGCATGATGTCTATTCTAATTGCACTGCTGATGCTTCAACGAGTCAGCATTCTCGAACAACGCTAATTAGCCAATTTACGAGCCCTGACTATCCCTGCCTTGGCAAAGCAAGAGCAAATATCATTTAAGAAAACGATGCACCTTAACGTTGACGATTATTGATTCGGCTTACGAGAATTACCTTTTAGCTTGAGCCTTTTTAGCTATTGACTAGGACTAAAGAACGAACGAGGTAGTTTCAATTGAATTGATTTTTCCCAGGAGCCTAAGATGCACTTTTACGTTTTCCCTTAAACCTATATCAATCTTATTAAACCAAGATTACTTCAGCTATTCACGACCAACGACGATTTTATTAATAAATCCCCTACATTCGCTATACAAAGTCGAAGCAACGGTCGAAGTATTAAGAATTAGGGAGAAGTTTGCCAGCCGTAACGAAATTATGTTAAACTTCCTAATCGTGTATAATGAATTAGCAATAAACAAGATTAAAACTTTCACGCTGCGATTAATAATAAGGAATGTAAAATAATAAGATCATGATGGAACTGTGAAAATTTTATTCTCAAAGTCAAGCAATTGTTATACGAAAGCATCGAGTAAAATGGAATGATTACACTTTCCTGTGTGCTATGAAAAATGCAAATACTATTTTGCCTTTTTACGCAAACGAGATTCTAAAAATCTAACGCTTATAATTTGATTCCGCCAGTCAAATAGAGTCTGGAAATTAGATTTCATATAGCACTGGCGTTCGTGCCCATATACGTAATATACGCGTTGGAATATAAAACTCTTTGAAGATTTCAGAATGCCAGGCTCAGGCCGAGAATGCATTCGAGTAAGTGGCTGTGCTATGCCAAGTTAGAGCGTTCGAAATTTTTAAATTGCTCGCCTTTTATTAGCCCCACGTAAATAGCACCGGCAATGCAGTTCCTGAACTCGAAGAGAATGGTGACTGTTCCGGTGCCTACTAAAAAGAACTGGAGCACCCACACAAAGGCGGATTGCGAGTGCAGAGAATGGAACGAAATCATTTTCGCAACGATTCCAATATCTTTAATAACCATTGTACCAATATAAAAGAGCGCACTATTTAATAACCTTCGGTATTAAATATTACAACGGCGACTAGCATTAACCGTGGGGGTGTGAATGTAGCAGTGTGCAATTTTGAATGCAGCCCATGTACCCACAGAAACTTGCGCCGCATTCTGGTGCATATGTATGATGGATAGCTTCAATTATCCAAAAATGTCGGTCGGGCATGCCGTATTTTATGGCAGAGTGATATGCAGAACCGCACCTTGAATAATTGATATCATTTAAAAGCTTCCAGGTAGTACGCTCGCTTGGTAATAGTGGTAGTATGGTCGAGCGTAATATGTCGGAGGCTGCAAGGAAGCTGGAGGCAGATGCGCAACGGCCGTCGCGAATTTGGTCCAACAGCTGCTAAATATAAATTCACATTTTCGCTTTTTCTCCCAATTGCAACTTGTGGTGGCGGTTGCGGCTACCTTCTTTTATTTCACCTACTTTTTTCTTTAGTAAAAGTTGCAGCCTCACATAACAGTTTCACGTCGCTATGAATTTTTATTTTACGTCGAACAAGGGAGTTGTTTTCGAATACTACTTACACGCTCTAAAAGTATGTGAAAATCAATCGTGCAACTTGTTGTGTATAGCGCCTCTTTGCTTGCTCTCCTTTACAGCTTCATTGTCCTTCAAGTTTGCTCCTTGTACATTCTAGGTAGGTACGTGGCCAGGATATTAGGTATACCTACGTCAAGCCGGACAATCGTCAAGCCGGACATCAGAGCCGGGCCATGGAAGCTTTGCCGAAGCATTGCAACCAATTATTGCGACCAGTCCAGGATTACGCCTGGCCAACCCTGAGCCGGTAGGGTAGTGCTGGGTCTCTAGA
>JARJDT010001563.1:0-13660 GCA_030264655.1 Leptusa sp. GC000079
CGACAAAATCTCGAATAACTAATCTTGTTCTTGTCTCGACTAAATCTCGAATTGTTAATCTTGATCTTGATCTTGAACCTCAAATATCGACAAGATCTCGATTATCTTGAATCTCGACTATAAAATGTTTTTATTGTAATAAAAAAAATCATCACTGCTCATAAAATAGAATAAAGTTACCTACAAAAGCTAGTAAAATAGAGATTCGAGATCTTCTCAAGACTCGAGATCTTGATAGGAAAATATCGATATTGTCTCGATGTTGATAACCCGATCTTTGTTCTCGATATTGTTTTGATATCTAGATAAGATCTCGTCTTGAACTTGAAAAATCTCATCTTGCTTAACAGCACTAGTCTTGTCTCGAAATATCAACACAAGAAATTTGGGTTTCTTGTCTAAATTCTTGAAAAACTTAATCTTGCCTTGTCTTGATTTTTCCATACAGGGTCTTGTCTTGAACTTGTCTCGAATTTTGTCGAAATCAACACATGAATTCTTGAAAGTCAAGACCAGACCCTCCCTATTTGTCAAATTTAATAGTGTTGTTGCGGAAGATCGAGTACTCACCTGTATTGTGCCAATCCCAATTAGGATACGGTATCATTTCCGGTGACATATTGTTACCCTTGCGTGTTTTTGGCAAGACGGCCAAGGATGCAGGTACACCTTTCTTCCACTTGGGCAAACTCACAAATAAGCGATCTTTGTGTATTTCGATTCCGAGCGGAAGATTGTTTTCGGAGACAAACTCGCCATGCGCTACGGCTGAAGCTTTTTCGGCTGGTGTTGGATACTTGAAATCAACCTGCTTCCATGCGTACACCGTTTTGAAAGGACCTGATGTTTCCTGCTGGCTGACAATAGGTGCTTGCCGTGATGGGTTTGTTGCTGGGAAATCTTGTCCATTCAATACGCCGAGAGTGACGAAATATGGAAGGTATCTTATCATGCTGTTCTGATTATTAGAAGGCGCTAAAACGAATAAATGCTTTATTTCTTCAATAATAATATGCAATTAGCAGCGATTGATTGAAACTGAACTTGCCACTTATTTGTGCATCTTATATTTATAAGCATTCAAAAGGAAACGCGTATCCTTCCATGGCATGCAACAAGCAACAAGGCATAAACTTGCACGCATATTGTGTTAAACATTATAGTGAGTTTTAAGGTGGATTTATAAACTTGCGGTTGCCGTTGTCGTTCGTTGTTGCATTTTCTTTAAATTTCTCGAAATTTCTTGAAAATTCTCGAAATTTCTTGATATTTCTCGATATTTCAAAAAAAAATTTCTTGAAAACGTCAAATTGTCGTGTCTTGTATTATTGATTTTGATATATTCCAAGTCTTGTCTTGATCTTGACGAAAATTCAAGGCAAGATTTCTTGAATTTCAAGAGTCCTGTGAAACCCTAGAATTCACGTAAATTAATCTTCAAATATACGAACGACGAAACTGCCAACTGAACGACAACTGCGACCGGCAACGGCAACTGCATGTTTATAAATCTAGCCTTATAATTGATATAGCCTATTGCAAGATGCAAGAAATAAAGTAAACAAGACATTTAGTTGAATAATTGCTAACTAATTGAGGTCAATACAGGCATGTACTGATGACTGTGCTCTATGACCATACAGAATTTTCAAAGTCACACTTGTTCAACTTGTATACGATACGATTGATTTTCTGTTTTCTAAAAGGGAAATTAACATGCTAATTATTGAAGACTATATTGCTTGTATTATTGTTTAATTAGTCGCATGTTGAGAGTAATGAGAAGTTATTAATTAATGAAGACAGCATTTCAACTTTACAAATGAAATTTTTGTTGTTTTTGTTGTTGGTTGATTAATTTGATTGACATATCGAGTGCAATGCAGAACTAACACTAACAATGATCAAGCACATCAGGCATTATAGATTATAATCGTGTTTGATATAGGTAGATAGCTATTGTTCTCAAATTTAATTTGATGGAAAATGTTCACTTTCACTTATATTGTTGTTGCTGCATGCCCTTCTAGAATTATAAATTTTCACTTAAAACCATACTGCGTATCGAAATATTTTAATGTTCTTTGTGCGTTTAAAATTTGAATGCTGATAATTGATACAGTTCAGTTGCGCAAAATTACGCACTTATAACTTGACGCAAAATTTAACATCAAAGCGTCTACCGAGTGTCTAATTGTAAGCGTATCACATTTTAAAAGCGTTCGTTTAAAAAGTTACCATTGGGTCCTTTGGCGTTTTGCTGTTCATCTGAAGTGTCATCATTTTCGGCATATTCATGATTATGGTAGCGATTGTGATGATAGGCGAACGACTTATAATTGTTATTTTTATGGCCATGGAAAGTTGTAATAGGCGCTGCAGCAAATTGTTCTTGATGAAATTGTTGATGCTGTTGCGATAAATGCTGGAACACATGACTAGGAGGAGACCAACTGTTGAACCATTGCGACGATGTTAATGCCATTATTGAAGTTTTCCTTTAAATTAATTTGCTCAGCAGTAACAGTACATCTTCATATCCAGCTTTTATAATAAGTATAACTGAAATTAAAGAAATTAAATATTAAACAATGAGCACTTTACATATTCCGTGTGTACCGTATGTCGCCGGATTGTTTGAACAAGAGTGAAAAAAATAGAGAGCAGTTTTTAGATTTGTAGTAATATGTTGTACAACAAATCCAAATATTTTTCCTTGAGAAACGGTCAAATTTAAGTTCAATCCAACAAGAAAAAATCAAAACTAGTTTTTTTTTTCTATTGTTCAAACAAACCAGGGACAAACTGTAGATTTAGAAATAAATCAAATTCATTAGTAGCGCAGAGCACAAACTAAAAGTGGATTGCAGATTGATGTAGTTTTGAAAGTAAAAGTTGTTAGTCAGACTAAAGTGTTTGAATAGAAATTGTTATCATTAAAGTGCTAATAATACGTCTCAATCGTTATTTTCCTACAGTAATAAACAGTGCATAGGCATTTATGGAAAATCTTAACCTACGGTTTTCTAATCTCCTTTAAAAAGTACGGAGACCAATTCAAATTTTCGCGCCATACGATTAGCCAATGAGGCAGGAGGATTTCAAATTTCAACCAATCAGATATTTAGAATATCTAGAATTTTTTTCAGTTTGGTCCATTCGGGTTTTAAATGAGATGTTGGAAATCATGATAAAACTTATTGCATCTTGGTGCAAAGTGATTCCTATTGAAAACCGTATCGTGTCCACTAATTTTTGAACAATCTGTATATCTATTTCTGTGTTCATGTATTTATTCCATGAATTGGTACTGAATAATCTATGAATATGAATAATTTGCACTAATATCAAAAAGTAATTAATGAAAATATTAACATGTTTAAAATTTATTCAATATGTCATGGCATTCGGCATATTTTCCAAATGTCCTTAATATTTTCCAAAATGTCCCAAAGTGAAATAGGAGGAATTTAACAAAGTCTTCCTCATCATCGTCTTCTACTAAATCCAATAGGAATCTAACGATTGACGGTTTAACGACCGTTAATTTATCTCCAAGTTGCTGAGTTTATAGTAATTCAATCGTATTTGCAATGTTATCTAAATCCAGATTATGTATGCGTTTTGTGTTTGTATAAAACTAGAACAGCAATAAAATTACACAAACCTAACGGAAAGTTGTCTCGAGGTAAACGCCAACCAACCAGTTGACATATCCTAATTTATTAATTGCACAACTTCGCAACCTCAACAAAATAAAATCAAACAATTTTCTTGTCTTGAAAAAAATGCAATTGATGATGATATCCAAAATTAGCCGCATATGAAAAGGTTTCTTTGAAATCCTATGTAAATTGTGTATTGTGCAAATGTTTTCGATATGGCAACGTGGATGAATTTAATTTAACGGATGCATCAATAATCGAGAACTATACATTGCAACTTTAATTAGTTCCTTCCTTTCAAATTTCTATTTTATATAATGCTAAATCATGACTTTCAATTATAATACAATTATTACGCGTGCCACATGTGTGCAGATAATATGTACTAATACTAATAAGCCTTCTAATGAATAAATTAAAACAAACAAATCGACGTGTGCTAATAAAAGATATAAGGCTAGACTAACAAAAGACATAACTAAAAGAAAAGAGGAAGTAATAGTAAAATTTATAATGTGCATATAATATACAGGGAGTTAACAATTTAATGTATTCTTTAAATATCAGCTATTTATCATTTATAGCCTAATTGATTAATATCTTATTTAATTCCCTTAACACGGATGAAGCGATGTTGCCAAGTTTACGTTTAACTTAAAGTTTAATATGCAAGAGGAATGAATAAAAATCTTTTTAAAAATATTTTTCTGGTGCTCAACAGCTCAACTAATTGCCCCGATGCCTCCACGTGAGGAAATGCGCCATTTTTGAATCACCCTGTATCCAATAAATGGTATCCAATATGGCAGGGATAAATCGTTATAATAAATTAATTTCTTTTAGATATTTCAACATTAAGTATGCAATATCAATAAATTTAAAAATAATAAAATGTCAATTTTTAGTTGTTTATTAGATTACGTAAGGTTAAATAATAACTGGATCTGGGTCACCTTTTTAATTGATCTTTTATCATGACACAATTAGTGTTTGACCTTTTATTTTGTTATCCATCTAATGGGGATTTCCCGCTTGTTCTCCGATTTTGAAAGTGATATAGTGGTGTATTCTGGGTATAAATTAATGCAAAATTGCAAAATATGCAAAATTTCGACCTTCTAATAACCCAATTAAGAAAATATTAATAAATTAATTTTGAAAAATGGATGTTGTGACGTCACAAAGGACCATATCGGAATTTTACAATTTTTGAATTTTATTTGTTTTACAAAGTAAAAAATGCAAAATCATAATTTTTCATGTAAGTACTAACTTAAAATGCAATAGGTACAATTTGTTTGTGGGAAATCTCTATTGTACAACTAAAATAAAACTTGATAACATTTAGAAACGAGTAACTGAAACTGATTGAATGTTGAAGTGAACATTTTGATCGATTTACATAACAGAAACCACTGTCATAATTAAAATATAAACCATTGGAATCAAGTATTATTATTAAATACATAAAGAATACTATTTCTCAATATTTCAATTTGATCATAATTATATTAATTATGTCTATAAGAAATTATTTAGGTATACAATGTGATCAACTATGATTGAATCCTTGTTGAATTTTGATCCATTTTATTGAGACTTTTATGTTGTATCGACAAGTAGATAAATCGATTACAAAGTACAATAAATTCTGGGAATTATTTTAGCCGCAATGACAACATATCAGACTCAATCAAGTAGCGAAAAATTAAACAAGTTTTCAATCATAATGGATCGCTCTGTATCTATGTTATAAAAAATGCTAGTTAAGCAAAGTAGAAAAATGTTTGAAAGTAAATTTGGGTGTAAATTTCATGCAAGTAGCGTATTATGTTTGTTTTATATAACATGCATGACTATAAAATTTAAAGTTAATTACTTGACAAATTTATGCATTTTTTCCTTCAAAATCAAAAGCGCACAAATAAAGCCTGTTGTTTCATTTTCATGCAAGAACACATTCCAAAATGAAAAAAATGTTTATTTAAACTTGAAGCTACAAACGATTGAGCATTTCCACGCGCATTTAAATCATTTGCGGTTTATTGTACTCGAAATGAATTGATGATTTCTTTTTGTAGTAGACTAGTAGTTCGTATTTCTCATTTCTTCTCAATGGCAATCATAGCTCGTTAACCACAGATCGAATACTCTCATAAATAGATATAGATAAAGCAAATAGTAAGCAAAAAGATTTACCGTGTCCTATCTGTGTGTTATTGCTTATTGCTTTAAAAAGCGTTTTACACTTTGGTGCGAATAAACTCACTGGTTCCGTTATGGGATGTTTAGTCTTATAGTTGTTGTTTTTATTAAATCTTGATTTTCCTTTTGCAGATTGCGATGACACAGTTTGTTGTTAGTGGCTAATAGGAAATAGGAAAAGTAATGCACACTTGCACTTTTTACTTGAGTTCAGTAGTTGCTTACATAAGAAAAACAATCAAACGCGAATAACTTACTGCTTGCTTCTGGCCGAGTAATTAAGTTTTGCGCGCTTTTTCAAAAGTAGTTTGGCGGTGTGAATGCGCCAAGAAGAAAGTTACAACTGTGCTGTTCACAGTTTGCCTGTTTGCTGTTTGCACTGCCATCGATCTAACATTATACCATATTATCAGGAATAAGTGGTAGGAATATTACTTAAATTAATATGCCATCCATGAATTAAAGAAAAAAGTTTCAGACTCAGCTATAGTGGGCTAATTGAGACACGGTAAAAACTCAAGATGAACAACTTGCACAATATGGATTTTGTATGATTTTTTTATAAATTTGCATTTTAATAGTTTTTTGTTTAATTTCTTCCTCAGGCATCCTCTAGTTAGTTCATACTTACTAGATGGTAAACTTTAGTGTTAGATTTTAAAAACTATTATTTTTTTTATTTTTCAATCATTCATATGATATTACGTAATTTATAATACGTATTCTACAATTAGGAGAATTGTCTCTGTATTTTGATGATATGCTGATATTTTATAAATGAAAATTCATGGAAAGGTTCAATGACTTGTGATGACTTGTGAAAAATATATTTTAGAATAATACATTAAATATTCGACCCCTATTCCGGCGTTTTTCGACAATTAAAAACACTGGGCAAATATTATTCAAATGAAGAGCAAGTCAGTATTGGGAAAACGATTTGCCACTTTGCTAGAACACTCTATTGTGTTCTTATCTTGTTTCGACAGAATTGTCTCTATCCGGACTAGCCACATAAAAATTGATATTCGTGATCGTGATCAGCAAGTAGACCACATTCTTGCAGAGAAATCCCAGTCAGTTGCATAAAATTATCACTTTCGGTCTTTTGTGGATAAAGTATAGGATGCTTTGTCTTCAAACAAATGGAAAATGTTTCAGAGCAAATTTCAAAATTATTGAGCGATCTTTAAAAATACAAAAATAATAATAATTTAAACTCTATTTCTTTCTATTATACATATTATTTTTTTTAGTGGTTTTTAATTTTTTTGTCTCCGCCGAAGAAAGACCCTGCTAGCCGGGCGTCGTCGGTCTCATCGACGATGGAATTATTATTGGAGTATCGTAGAACATAATATCACTAAAATAAATGGTGTGGTCACCACACGACTTCGTGGTCACTTTGTTATTATCATTATAAATGAAAATTCAACAAATGTCAGTGATAATTGTCAATTGTACACAGTCGACCAAAAAAGTTTGGAAATAATTTATTTTCATGGCAACCTATCCTAATTATGAATCTGCACTCTTATTCGTCAATAACTGGAAAACGACCCTAGCCTTTGAATTTTTGTATTAGACTTTTCGATTCAGTTTTGCCTCCAGAATCGGGCAGTTCTCGGTGGGTCTTTTGTCACGGGACACCCTGTATGCTATACTTCCATTCTTGACCATTGTACAGAAAAATTGGTTATCAATTTTGCGGATCAGACTGCTCACATAATACTTGACCTTTATTTATTTTTAAAAGTGAGGTGTGCGTGAACAACTGGGTTAAACTATAATGTAACACTCTTGTTTCTACCGAACACAAAGAATAAAAAAATGTTTATGAGCATCGAGTGATGGGGGCGGGTTGATTATAAATAATATTGAATACACATTTTATTTTTTGTTACACTTTATAATTGAAATAGTACAGAGGATATACCTGAATAAGTCAATTAACTAGTAGTTAGGCTTGGAACATGGGGACCCATACAGTAGATCATTGACACGACCCATAGAAATACGGAAATTTACCTCATTGAAATTATAACCAGTGGTTGCGAGTTTTTGAAATCTGCTCGTCATCACCCAAAATTCTTCTTGTCCATTAAATGGATTTCTCACCACCTAATCAACAAACCAAAAAATGTTTATCAAACGCTGTCATAAAAACATGATGTTGAAATAATACCTTCGCACCACTTGCAAATTGCATTGTTTGCTGATTTGAGTAAACTGTGTGAATATATTTCCCGTAATCAGAAGAGCCGATATTCCAACAATTCATGGTTATTGATGACATTAGACCAAATAAAGAAACTCCGCAGCTACTTATTGCCATTGCTGCACTTTGTGTATTTCTTGGTGAATTATATGTCTGAAAATAGTTACTTAAATGATAGGCGATATTGTTAATTAATACTAGGATTTTACGAGAGTCTTGATTTTCAAGAATTCGTGTCTTGATTTCAGCTAAATTCGAGACAAGATCAAGACATGAAATATCGAGAAATTTCAAGAAAATAAGTAAAAATCGCAAGACAAGACACTCAAATTTCTTGTCTTGATATTTCGAGACGAGACAAGAAGTCCAATTCAAGACAAGAATTCTTGTCTCGCGAAACCCTAGTAAATACATACATAAACGGGTACTCTGGTTGTCCCATCCATTGCCCTTTTAAAGTCAGAAGTACTAATACGACTCAAGCGTGATCCTGCCAGTGGAGAATAGTACAAAGACTGGGCATCAGGCGAGAGTGCCATGCCCAAAATGCCATCGTCCAATTCAAAACTGTCTCCAGCAATACTAAAGTTTGTGAATGCACTCTCAGGTTCCATACTTGAATGCTTAATACGCCAGGAATAATTTTTAGTCAAGTCGGTTGCAATAATCGCATGGGAAAATGTATCAGCTACATATGCAAACGCGCCAGCTTTACAATCATTGCCTTGTGATTCGACCATTATTGTCAATAGAATTGAGTTTTGGTCATAAACTTGGCTGGGAAACTCATACCTATAGTACGGTGTTTTTTTCGCAGGCCACTATGTAAACATTTGAAAAGTTAATAATAATTACATTAAAATTAAAGGCATGTTACGAATTCAAGAATTTAGCTCGCTCAAACTAACTATACTTGTCAAGGAATGTATAATAAAAACCTGCCAAACATTGCATATGTTTTTAAACTCAAATCCATAAATATTAATAGTCTTTTTTTATCGGATCAAGTACAAAGTACAAAACTTCAAAAGTTTTGGTCTATTTGGTGAACTTGATTCGAATTTCAATGAGATTGATAGATTATTAGAATCAATATAACGCTATATTCTTGAATTCTGCATTCGTAAATCGTCTTACTAGCTTTAAGTCAAAAACAACAATTTGTGGTTTGCAAATGACACCGTTTCCTGAATTGCCAGAATCTAATATCCATAATAGTCCACATCGATCAATCTAATACGTTTGAAAAATAACAAAAATGTTTGTATCAATCGGCAGTTTTCCAAGTTTTCTTTAAAGCATTTACCTTGACTCTGTAAACCGAGACCAATCGATTTGGGGGACAAGTCGTTCCATATCTATGCCAATCCCATGATGGGAAAGGAGCAATAACAGGATCACCATTATACGTTTGATTCGTTACTAGACCGAATGTCACCGGGACTCCTTCACTGAACTTGGGAATGCTAACAAATATCATTCGCTCATAATAACTTTTATAATACACATCAACATCGATAGGTGCAGGTACATCAGGATCGTAAATCTTTGAGTTAATATCATTCTGACGTGCTTGTTCCGAAGGATATGCAAACTGCAAGCGTCGCCATTGCACGATTGTTGAAATTTTCTCAGACTGATATCCGTCACAATTCAAAAGTGACAACAGACCAACAAGAAGTAAAATATCTAAAACGTTACCAACATTTTTAACCAGTTTTTTATTCAATTAGTCTTAATCTAATTAGGATTTCACAAGAGTCTTGATTTTCAAGAATTCTTGTCTTGATTTCGACAAAATTCGAGACAAGATCAAGACAATACCCGTTATGAAAAAATCAAGACAAGACAAGATTAAGTTTTTCAAGAAATTAAGCAAGAAATTTAAATAAATTTAATGAAATAAACGCAAGCAGATATACAAATTTATTGTCTTGAATTTCGAGACAAGACAAGAAGTCCTATTCAAAACAAGAATTCTTGTCTTGTGAAACCCCAGGTCTAATTAAGTCTTTTGTTCACTCACGTGTGCGCATATTAAACATTATTTGCAACGGTCGTATTGTTATAACTGCTTCGTTTGAAATAATGAGCGTGCTTTCCCGTTTTACCGATTTATATGCAATTTTTTTATCTTATCAACACCTGACAGCTCGATAAAGCAACAACAATGTTAAGTATTTCTGCTTTGCATCTAAGATTATTATGATAGAACCATGTTAAGCCAAATATTAGTTTATCTATCATTATTAGCGAATATATGCAATAATGTTGAAAGTTCCTGGAATTGTAACCGACTGGCTTGCTTGTGCTTAATTAGGAGATACACAAACAAAAATTAATAACCAAAATGCGATACATAGTGATCGATAAAGATTGAAGCTTAGTTGAATGTTGCGCCATGTTTTTTAGGCCACTAACACATTATAACAGGCTAAATACGCAGGCTTCAATCTTTTTCGATCACTCTGTATAACATTCAGTATTGATTAAGTACTAAATATTCACGAAAAATAATTTTAATAAGTAAGTCAAAGTCAAAATGTACACAATTTTGTTATTGTTTTGTAGAAAATAAAGAGTTTAAACTCAAAATAAATATGTTTTCTTTTATAGCAAGCAAGGAAATGTTATTTTTATATAATATATGAGTATTAACATCTGTTTGATACAATTATAATAATACTCATTTGTTTATTAATACAATTACAATATTGTAATACTAATAGTACGTTCAATAATAATTAATTAAATCAAACACGTCATTAGTTATAAATCACAAAGTGTACATGGCATTTCAATTAAAACGGACTATATGCGATTGCAATTTCAAATCGAAAAGATCAAATATCTAAGAACAATGAATTTGCTTTTTTTAATTTTGGCGTCGATGGACTACGACATGACACATTGATTGATTTGATTTTCACATAGAAAGAAGTTTAGAGAAATTATATATTTAGTTAAAATTATTGACTTGGTTTGTTGAGTCCGTAACCACCCGTGGTAAATCCTCCATGGGAATGACCACCTCCACTGCCGGCCTTGCATCTACTACGCTGCAATAGATCGTTTATGCGTCCAGCATTAATACGGAAATTGACTTCGGACAAATTAAGCGAGTTAGTGGCGACTTTCTGGAAGCGCGATGTCATCACCCATAATTCCTGTTGTCCTTTCAAATTATTGATAACTTTAACGCCGCTTGGAAACTGCATTGTCACGGGATTCCTATAGACCGTTTCGATGTTTTTGCCGTAATCGGATCGGCTAGTATGCCAGCAATTCACCGAAGTTTCGCTCAATAAACCGAAATATGCAATGCCTTCTCGGTCGATTGCCATTGCGCAACTTTGCGAGGGTCGTTTTGATCTGTACGTCTGGAAAACCCAAGAAAACAATGCTCATTGCACTTAATTGCTAACTAGGTTTGCAGTTATAAACATTTATGATCATGAGTCAGTAACGGCCATAAAAAATAATTGCTTTACATTGAAAATGTGTGGATGGGCTGTTGGATCTACTCGGAAAAGTGTCTCATTCCTCAAATGCGAGGTGTATACCCAATTCTCAGTGCCGCTTGACATGGCATGATAGAAGAGTTTGCGATCTCGGCCAGGAATAAAGGGTTCTAAAGCCATTCCAAGAACGCCATCCATTAAATCAAACTGGTCACCTGAAATTTGTGCAGAAAATTTATTGTAAATTTTTTAAATATGCAAAAATTTGCATGATAAGAAATATCGATAATTTTAAGCATATGTGTATTAAATTTTCACTTTATGTTTAACTTGCATTGCACCAAGCGCTAAATTAATTTTAATTATTACTATCGCACACGTCAAAACATTTGTTTAATTACTTATGTTGTTCATATCAATTTAGCCATATTTAGCAAGAAACAATGCTAGAAATTCCATGCATCGAAGTCTATGTAATTAAAACGTGTCAAAAAAACAACATGAAAAGTAATTCCAAATAGCAAAAGTTTCAAAGTTTCCACGAATATTAATAATACTGGAAACAATTTGCGATAAGCACATACCTTGGATATTAAACGTTCCATAATCAGGGTAAGGGAACATCGTTTTATCAGTGGCTTTCCACGCAGTTCCCCGTTTGACGTCATGCACGATAATCGAATATGTTTGGCAATCCGCTACATAAACGATTGGCGATCGGCATAAGCCATCACGATTATCGACAACAAGTGTTACAAGAATCGAACGAGATTCAAGCAATGACTCCGGTATTTCAAACTTGTGCATTAATGTATTCTAGAATGATAAAATAAAATTGTACATTTAACGATCACAAAGTTATTGGTTTGAAATAGTTTACTGTTTTTAAATCAAAGGCAATAATTTGTGGTGGGCATGTTTGATGATCGCCGTAACGTCCTGTATCTAAAACCCAAAGTCTTCCACATTCATCGACCTAGAGTAAAACAACAATAGATAAAGATTATTTAATAAATCAAACAATTTTAAACAATAATTAAATGATTTACAAAACAATTGAGTATTTAAATAAATATTAAAGATGTAATACGTTAAAAGATGAAAAATATGTACAATAATTTGAAACCGATTTTGTTTGATTCACATGCATGATTTTATTACTTCAAATTAAACATAATAATGACTTGAATAAAACTTGTGAAGATGTTGCAAAATTTAAACAATTAACAAAAGTATTTAAATAGTTCTTCGTGCATTTTCCAGTTATAATTTACTGTTTTTGCCTTTCGGTATAATTATTGTTCAATCGGCACTTTCTACAAGACATTTAAAAACGCAAATTCAATTGTTTTGTAACTTGCGATCAGAATCATAATTAAGGATAATTCTATTGAATATATGAGAGATTGTGATTCTGATCTATCTAGAATAATTGAGTGATTCTCTGAGTCTCACAACAAAATTGTGCAATTTAGGAAGAAATTTATGAAGTTATTTCCTCAAGAAACAACTAATTGACTACAGCATTAGTGAAAGTAATAACGTATGTACCTTCATTCGATAAACTGAAACGAGTCGATTGCTCCTGCATTGATCGGGATTACGGTGCCAACTCCAATCCGGATACGGCTTTAATACAGGATTATCATTCTTCATTCGGTTGCTAACTGTTGCAAGCGTAACTGGACTTCCGATTTGGAAACGTGGTATTGAAACAAATACCTTGTTGTCTTTCGGCGACTCTGAATATATTTGAATAATTTCTGTTAATATCTTACCAAGAACTTAGGAAATATTGAGAAATTTACGCATGGATAACTTAATATCAGTGAAATTCAATTTCAAAACTTATATGTGTAAGAGAATGCCTCGCGTATAAAATAAATGTATTTATTCAGAAAATGCAAATATTTTATAGCTTACTTCCTCTCATGTGCAGAATTTTAGTGTCAAACACGGAAAATGTAACCTTTTGTAATGGGAATGTTTAATTGCTTTCCTTAAAGAACATATAAAAGTAAGTTAAAGAATTAGGAAACAGTTTATAATTGCCTTAAATGAAATTGATTCAATCAGGGCCGGCGCGACTAAATGCGGGGCCCTACATAAAA
>JARJDT010001574.1:0-12717 GCA_030264655.1 Leptusa sp. GC000079
AGGCCCGGGCGGGCCAAATTTAATTCAATTTTCTTGTTTTTGGTCATTTGAAAAAAGGCCCGGCAAGTAATTTGCCCAAGGCCCAAAATATTGTAAAATAGGTCCTGAATCGACAAAAATCAATAGGGCTGTTCCTTTATTCATTTGTTTGCTTAATTAATCTCAGTTAATTTTAAATTTTGCTCTCGAAAAAAATAGTTTAAAATAGTCCCTCTTCCAGATGTATTTTTTTTTTCTGTGTTTCAAATCCGAAATTAATTGAGATTAGCGAAGCAAACTGAATAAACGAACGCCACCAATAATGCATTTTAAAAATTTGGACTCAATTGAATGCTTACAGGTATTTAAAGAATCGGATTTGCCCGATACGTTATGTATGACTTGCTACGACAAGATCAACGCGTTCTTTGCCTTTCGCAAGCGCTCCTTGGAGACTTTGACAATCCTCGAAGCGAAATACCAAACGGTTCAGAGTTGTTTCATTGCAAAACCACCTTATAACACTTTAAAATATGACAAAGTCGACAAAATGACTCTAACTGAGCGAGACACATCACAATTTAATGCGTTCGAGCAATGGAAGACGAAAAAGCTGGGTGATTTTCAGCTCGACACTCAAACGCAGACCAAGCAGCAACAAGGCAAACAAACAATGTTGAACATTGCGCTTGAAATTGACAAAGCGGAACAACTCTTGTTGGGAAAAACCGTTACCAAACAATTAGTCGACTATAATAGCTCAGAGTCAGAGGAAGAAACCCCAGTGCGTGAAAACGAAGGAGTTTTGACTAACATCAAAAACAAGTTGTATTTCGACGACAAAGTCAATGATATCATCAGCGAAATCGTCGATAGAAAGCGCAAGTTGCGCGAAGACGATGCTCAGCCGCAACGAGCGGCAAAGTCGTTCAAAAGTGACTTTGAGTCGTCGTCAAACCGACGCAAGAAAAGCGTACCGATCAAAAGACCTGCGCCTAGTGCTAGCGCACCAACTCCTCCGCCTCCCGCTGTGCAGGAGCAGGAGTTGACGCAAGTGTGCCTGCTTTGCGACCAGCAATTCGCCAAAGGTAGCGCGCTAGCACGCCACGTGTTCGACACGCATGGCATTGACATGGCGCAGGTGCTGAGCAGCGAACCGATACCGGAAGTGATGCAGCGCTCTATGCAGAGTCTGCAACTGTTGCAAAACTTGCAACAATTAGAGTTACCGTTGGTCCATCAACCTGCGCCGAAAACTGCCAAGTCGCCGAAGAGTCCTAATTCGCCGAAGACCGTCGAGAAGAAGAAGAAACTGCCCGAACTTGTCAAGATTACCGACCTAAAGACGAAACGCGAAAGTATTGGTGAGTGTTGAATGTTGGCAGAATGAACAAAACTAACTTTGTCTTTGCTTTTTTTTTTGTTGCAGAAACCAAACATGTCGAGAACGATCTGCCACCGACATTGACGGCGAGTTTTGTGTGTCCTTTGTGTCCTGCCTCCTTGACCAACAAAACCGACTTGTACGCGCACCTCCGCGTGCGGCATTTAACGCATGCGAAACTCATCTGTGGACTGTGTCTGCACATCGCGACGTCGCTGACTTGTCTGCAAGAGCATTTAGACACGTGCGCAAAGTCCCACTCATTGGTGGGGTATTTCGTGTGTCAGGTGTGCAAATATTCCGAGGATAATCAAAAATCGCTTGAAAACCATGTCCTCGTGCATGACTTCCTCATGAGCGACTGCAAAAAAGACGGCAAAATCTTCGACCCCGGCGATTTTGTCGACATTAATGAGCTGGCCGAACCCAAACATTTCTCCTGCACCGAGTGTGGCCAAGCATTCGCGTCGTTTAAGGACTATAGTGGGCACAAACGTGCCGAACATTCGATTTTCCACTGCGACCTGTGCAACAAATCATACGGGAGGAACTCCCATCTTTGGAAGCACGTCAATCGGGTCCACAAAGGCCATCCGAGCGTCACGTGCCAGTTTTGTTACAAGACGAGTGCGTCAAAATACCACTTATTGCAGCATTTCAACAAGATTCACACGCAAAAGACTGGGAATCCTGGTAATCCAGGTGGCGCTAGTGTCGCTGCGCGTAAAAATGGCGACGTCGTTGCCCTTAGTAACCTGAACAGTCTTGCCGATAGCGACGAAGATTTCATGACGAAAAAGTTCGAAGGTTTCGATTTTCAGTCGGTGCGTCAAAGTTTTATGCGCGAAGAACTTAAGAAGACGACACAGACACAGGACGACGTCAAAGTCGAGTTGCCCACACGCCAAAGTCTTAATCTTCCTCTGAAAATACCTACACCATCGGTTCCTCCCAAAGAACTCGACTCGTCCTCGCGGATCTACACGAATATCATCACCAATTACACGCCGCCCACCAACGATGGCGAGTTCAAGTGTCCCAAGTGTTCCAAAGCCTTCCACAAGCGCACGCTGCTCAAGAAGCACAAAAAGAATTGTCGCCCGCGCTTGCAGAAAGATCTCCTAACGCGCTGCAAGTCGTGTTCGCGCATTTTTAAAGACCGTCAATCGCTCGCTAAACATCTGGTCAATTATCACAGCGAATACTCGTGCGAAATGTGCGCGGAGAAAGTGCAATCCAAGTGTGAGATTGTCTCACACATCCGATTCACGCATCCAGGAAGTCATCTCGTTTGCATTGAGTGCGGGAACGTCCTGCGAAACCAGGATCTCCTGCGTGCGCATCTCGCAGATCATGCGAATTCGTTTGTGTGCCAGTTCTGCGGCGATATTTTGCCCTCGAAAATCAAGCTCAAGATGCACATACTCAGCTTGCATCGTAAGATACTGAGTTTATCGTGCGGAGTGTGCTTGAAATTGTTTGAAAACCAGCATATTCTGCGCGATCACGTGCGATTGGTGCATCGCGAAGCGCTGCAACCGCTCACGAGTTGCACGGTGTGCGGGAAAAACTACGGAAGCAAATGGAAGACTTACGATCATTTGAACAAGAGTCACGGCCGCGTTTTTCGCGCCTGCAAGAGTTGCCTAGAAGTGTTTAATAACGATACTGAACTGCAGCTTCACATCGATACGATGCATTCCAAAGGCAAGAAATTCGTTCCTTCCATGGCGTTTAAGGAAGAGAAGATTCTGGAAACGACGCACGAAGAGATCGAAGCTGAACTTGACGAGGAGCCTGACGAAGAACAGGAGGAATCGGCGCAGGAATCCGAACAAGAAAACAACACCATGGAAACAAAATCAATACTTGAAAAACATTTGTTGGTTGGTAACCAACAAAGTTACCAACAACAACAACAAAAACCCCAAAATGTTACTAACAATAACGGTAATAATGGCAAACAAAATGGCGTCGGAGCTACTTCAACACCGAAAAAGATAGCGCTTTCTGCGGATGAATCCCTTATGAATTCTTCGAAACGCACCGTTTATGTCAACTCAAATGATCCTTCAGTATGCGAAATTTGCCATAAGAATTGGCCCGCTAAGAAACACCTCTGGCAACATTACATTCGCTGCCATAAACAAGTTGCTGCAACCGTTTGCGGCATTTGTTTGTGCACGAATCGATCGTATGAAGCGCTGCAGAAACATTTGACACGCGAACACCCGACTTTGCTGCACGGCAAAGGATTCGGCTCTAATTTTATTTGTCGCATCTGCGGAAGATATCACAATGCAAGCAGCAAGTTGCGTCTGCATATGGCGATTCACATCAAGTTTGATTGGAGTTTGCTCGAACGTAGCGGGCAGGAGGAAGGCAGTCAAGTCGAAGAACCGGAAGTGGAAGATGACGAAGACGAAGAGCAAGACGATGCGGAAGACCAAGACGCTGATTATGTTGATATTAAACAGGAGCAGGAAGTTAAAGAAGAAGCTGAAGAGGCTATCAACTTTGAGAGTATGATTGAACAAGTCGAATGCAGCACGAATACGTCGAGTTCCAGCTCGGAGAGTGAAGAAGAGGAGGAACAGGAAGCAGAAGACAAGGCTGTTGAAGATGAGGAAGGAGAAGTTGTCTACCAGGTTGAGAATGATGCCGAACAAGAACAAGAAGAGGAACATGAGCAAAGTCCAGAACTAGAAATTGATGACGGGGATGAAGACGACGAGGATGATGTTGAAGAAGAGGGCGAAAGTTACATTAAAGACGAACCAGAAGTGTTGGAACAATGTGACGAGTATGAAGAAGAAATTATTGAGGAAATCGTTGAAGATTCTCAGCCGGAACACCAAGAACATGATGTGGAAATGTACGAAGAAGAACTCGACGAAAGTCAGGTGGACTACGAAGAGGATGAGGAAAATGATGAAGACTTGGAAGTTCAGGAAATCTCCCAGGAAATCATCATTAAGCATATTACTGCCGAAGATGATGAGGAAGATGAGGAGGACGAACCTGAAGCCGAGGAAGAACCAGAAGTTGACGAAGACGATGAGGAAGAGATTGAAGAAGATACGAACTCGAGCGCAAAGTCTACAAGCACTTCGAACGAAGAGACAATGGAAGTGTCCTATGTACAGGAAGCGGAAATTGTCGACAGCGCAGTTAAGTCGATTTGCTATGATGCTGATAGTGGCGAACAGGTCGAAGAGGAATACGAAGTGCAATCGAACCATAACTTGAACCAACGCGAAATACAAAATGCTGTTGACAGCATTCTATAAACTTTGTAAGACTTAAAGACACATGCGTAACTACAATACTCGATAAGTCATAGTAATTATAGTGATACAATTAAGAGCATTCCACGATGATTTATGACAATTTTACTTACTCTTATTCATATTGAACTGATGTTTTTTGCTGTACTTCTTTAAACATTTACTCATGTATTGTATTTATTTTATTCGCTTATGTTGAAAGGACACTCTTTATTTCCATTTGTTTTTGTAAATTTGGGGAAACAATTCGTTTCCCATCGAAATCAATACGATCAATACTTACTAAATATAAAAGTTAGATTCTAAGTACTACTAAAGAGTTGCCATATTATAAATTATGACTATTGATAGTGATTATTTTTCTACGTAACTATAAAACACATATGCTTTAGAATTAAGAAGTTGCAAATTCAGACAACATTCCTAAAATTTCAAGTATACATTTGAATGTGAAAAAAACTAGAAAATAATCATAGATAACGCGCTATGTATCTATTGCTAGTTTGGCGACAACAAACAGTCATTACTTTAAAGTTTAAATATTAAATAAATACTTTTCTATATAAATTCGCATTTATCCGCTCATTTCTGTCTATTGATTTACTATTGATTCCTTGTCATAAAGAATAGGTGCAAAAAAGAAATTCGGAAGGAGGCGTATGTTTTCGTAAATTAATTGCTCAACAATAAATATTCAAATTAGATGTTACCTGTTGGCATTTTCTAGTCTATTGGAATGTAAATTATGCTTTGATGTTATGTATTTCACAAATATAACACGTGAGTGTGCATGTGTGGTACGCATCGATAATCAAGGCCATCCGCATTCAACAATGCTATACAAACAAATACAAACACACATTTGCTTATTAAGGCAACGTCAGCGCACAGGTGTAAGTTACATACCTCCAATATTGAGTGTTCCACGAAATAAATTTAATAATTCGCAATTTGAGGAGGACCTGCGCGAAGCATTTATGTACTTCGCGCATGCCACGTGACAGGTCCTTTCCAAATTGTGATATATTTAAGCATGGCTTTAAGCCAAATTATCAATGTTTTTGGCACCAAACTGTTGCCTTACTTTCACAGGAAACTTACTAACTTGCAATTTTAGCATGTGATAGCAATTTATTGCCTAGCAACACCTTATATAATAACACGTAAGTATTTGAAATATGTTTGTAAGTGTAAGTTCAAAGTTTTCTCAAGCGTTTTGTGCATGTGTAAAACGTCAAATTTCAACAATCATGGCGACCATTGTCGTCGTCCTGTGACGTCCATATTCGTCCATCTATCAACATATTTTATTATTATTTTTGTAATTAGTTTTAACTTAATTTCGATTTGTTCGCTGATGCAAGTGCGCTCGTTCTAGTGCTTGAACAAACAGCAACGAAAATGTGTGATTAAAGTGCCTAAGATGCAAACGAAATAAATGTACGTCACTAAATTAAGGGGGTAGCTGTCTGTGGTTAAGTGTAATGTCTTCGACTCGTTCTTTTTCTTCCTTCACCAACATCACAAATTCGGCACCATTATCAGTCAATCGAATCAGCAATATCGGCCAACAATCAACAATCATGGCTACTGAATGAAATAAGAAATAGATGCAAGCAAGTAGGACGAATAGAAAACCAACCAATCAAACAAAAATGGAGCAATAATTTTATAAAAATATTTAAAAAATCAATTAAATCAAAATAAGCGCACTGTGATCCCTGTTTTAAGTTAATTTTATATACACACGTTACGTTAAAGTCGAAAATAATGGAAGCAATGCAATATGAGCAGGCCCGAAATATGACACTCTTGTTTTTCTTTGAACGACTGCTTGATAAGGGCGAACCGCGCACCCTACACGATCTCAGCTGTCAATTCGGATCGAAGGGGTTTACGAAAGAGATGCGTCAAATAGCGGGCGGTTCTCAAAGTGGACTTAAGAAGTTCCTACAGCAATATCCGGCATTGTTCGCCATCGACGGCGATTACGTCAATGTGAGCGATGTTGACTTGGACAATAATAAACAATCTTCCGGTAAAGCAAGCCACAAATTTGCCCCAAAAAAATGTTTCATTTTAAAATGTTACAGGAACAAAAGACTATGCGCAACAAGCTGTCGATTACTTTAGCGAAAAGTTGGCCCAATATGGCGAAAACACAGAGGTGCCAATCCGCAGCCTGTTGGGGCATCGTTCGCAGGCGAGTCCCGAGGTGCGTCACGTCTCCGGCCAACACTTCCACGAATTCCGCGAATTCCTCCTCAAGAATCCCGAGAGCTACGACGTCAACGACACCGCCGAAACAGTCATCCTCAAGAACTTTGCCGATTATTCGGACAGCACAACACCGCAACTGCATTTCGACGTTAACGTCAACATTGACCCGGAACAGACGCAGACTTTGTTGGCGTTTTTCGCGCAGTGCATCGACGTCCAGGGTCCAATCTTAGTCGAACAACTCTTTCAGCTTGTCAGTTGCCGACTGGCGGAGGAATTATGGTCGAATTTGTTTAATACACCGCAACATCTCACGAGTTTCCTGCGGCTTTTCGCGGATAGTTTCCACATACAGGCGAACTTGGTCACTTTGATACAACATCCCAAGGTGCAGATACCTGGCAAAAGCGCTAAGAGTGACAAAGTTGAACTAAAGGTCGAAAAAGAAGAAAAAATTCTGGAAGTTGAGGCTGTTGTAGTGGAAAAATCTGAGACAGCAGCAGAAATTCAGTTAAATCAGACAGATGATGATAAATCATGTCAGTGCCCGACGACGACGAGCAGCAGCAGTGAGTCGCCAACGATGACGTCCCCGGCGACTTCGCCATTGTCTTCATTGTCCAGTCAACCGCCGTCATCACCGATGCGAGTTTCGATTAGCGATCGATTAAGGCAACCCAAGTTGCAACAACAGAAATTAGAACAAGAACGAATCGAGCAGAAGTTGTTAGAGCAACAAAAAGTAGAGCAAAAAGTTGAGCAAAAAGTCGAGAAGAAGGAACCACTAGTGCCTAAGTTCAAGATTGGGGCAACGAGCACCCAGGATGAACCAAAACGCGAAATCCCTGAACGCCAGAATCAAAATCAGTCGCTTAAACAGCGCATTAATAGTCTAGTGTTGAAAACTCTGCAGGAAAACACTGGCCGCGACCAGAAGCAGTTGCTCAATCAACAATTAAACAATATTAATCAATCGATTGCGTCGAATAACAGCAGCAATGCAACAATGGACAAGGAGACGTGGAAGAATCGCATCTTTCAGAGCACGCGCGTTATTTGCAACGAAAAGGAATGCCATCTGGTGATCAATGATATAATGAAAGGGGCCATGGGGACAGCAATGAGAAATCAGCGGTTTGAGTTTGACGAAAACAAAGCGGTGGTCGCCTTTGATTGTGAAGGAATCAACTTGGGCGTCAAGGGACAGGTGACACTCATGCAGATCGCCACAATGGACCGGCAATCGTACATTTTCGATCTCATCTCGTGCCCGGCCATGATCAACAGCGGGCTTAAAAAGCTCCTCGAAAGCCACGACGTCATCAAGATCATACACGATTGTCGCAATGACTCGGTCAATTTGCACAAACAATTTGGCATTGCTCTTAAGTGCGTTTTCGATACGCAGGCAGCGCATGCGGTCCTCACCTATCAAGTGACAGGCAAACCGGTGTACAAAGCGAAATCTGTGGCGCTGAACGCCCTCTGTCAACAATACGGCGCAA
Source organism: Leptusa sp. GC000079 (assembly GCA_030264655.1). Lineage (NCBI taxonomy): Eukaryota > Metazoa > Arthropoda > Insecta > Coleoptera > Staphylinidae > Leptusa > Leptusa sp. GC000079. The sequence goes on from JARJDT010001574.1 coordinate 8,376, forward strand.
CAGTGAACCCAATGAAAGAGTTGCTGAAGAATATTTATCGACGGGATCAAAAGTATTGGTCGCGGAGACCGTTGGCGCGCGAGATGATCCTCTATGCTTCGGCGGACGTCCTGAGTCTCGTCCACGAGAACCTCTTCCCCGCAATGATGAAAGAAATCAAGGAGGCGAACCGCCAACTATTGTTTGAACTCTGCGACGAACAAGTCAACCTCCACATTGACCCCGAAGCGGTCAAGATGCGCAAACGGCAGCGCAAAACCGAGACCGAAGTTGGGGAGTTGCGCGCCAAGTTGGGCCAAAGCACCAAGTCGGTGGTGCTCTCAAACCGCGAAGTGCGCCTTCTTCGCTACATTGAACTCACTGAAGAGGAGAAGGAAAAACTCAAGTCATCCGCTAAGGTCGCTAAAAAGCTGGAGAAACTTGAAAGTCTCGGTAAAGAGGATGATTCCTCTTCGGAGGAAGACAACGATTATCCGTCCATCGAGTCGGATAATACGACTTCGCCGAGGAATTCCGAACCCACCTCATTGACGGAAAGCATGCAAATGGTTGATAATATTTTGAGCGATAATAAAATCGATCGCTTGGATAAAATCGATAAATTGGAAGCGATACTTTCGGCGGCGTCACTTCTGCCAACGTCGGCCAATACGGCCGATGATGTCAACAAGAATTGCTGTTGTGGTTGCCATCTTAGCAATGGTAGTGCTTCGCGTAACGAGAAAACGCTGGACGCGCGAGGTGTTTTTGTAAGTAGCGATTTGGAGGCGGTTTTAGAAGATGGGCAAATATCAATGGAAACGCAGACTCTTAGTACTGGCGATATTGTTATCACGAAGATTTATTTCAATGAAAATGTCGATTGACAGACTTTTAAGGCAGAGCTCAATATTTCTATAGTTTTTATTTAGTGGGAAGACGCGAAAGCTCAATTGGCAATAATTTAAATTTACTCGTTTAGAAGAGTTGGTAACCAAATATTAGAAGAAGCACGTAATTTCCACACCATGGTAGCAATCACAGGAAGCTCACAAATTGCTGCTCTCATTTGATCTTTAATTGAAATGTTTGTTATACGTCCACTCAAATGGTGCTTTTAATTTAATTTTAGAACTTATGTAGCATTTTATCAATTGTGTTTTGAAGTAGACTTTGTTAGCTAATTTATTCAAATAATTACTTAAATAATTTTACACGTGCGATTTTATAGCGTGGAAAGAAATGTAATGCCATAACGCGTTAGATTTGTTTCTTTCCCACTTTATTTATGTTTGGTGAATTTGAATTTATTAATGGAGTACTTATACGTTTATTAATTAATTGATGAGTTTCAAGATGGTGGACTTTGCCGGAAATACCCGTTAGATTTCCGTGTTTTTAAGTCCTCGTGTTACGAAGAGAAACGTAATGTCTAGGGCAATTTTTATGTATGTTTTTTATCATATACATTAATTTCATTGCTAACTTGTAATCTATTAACTCCAAGCGCAACTTTTGTTGCTGATTTATGAAAATCAAATAATTTAAAACATTATTTACCATTATTATTGTTATTAGACGAATTATAAGTTGAAACTTCGGTTGAAACTTGAACTATTGCAAGAGTAAAATATTTATAGAAAGATGAAGATATTTGGAGATTGGAGCGATACGAATCGCAATATTGTTACGACCACACGACGATTTTGTTGTGAAGAATACGAATACGAATCCTATTTGATATACCACTTGTATAAAATTAAATTAATTGCTGTTAAAACTAATAAAGAAAATTATTAACACTTCATTAGGGAGATTTTCATTGCCTTTGGTTACTGTTTGGTGTTCTATCATGATCAAGTCGAAGATAGAAGAGTAACTATTGTGTAACCAAAGACAATGAAAACCTATTGTTTTATTGATTATTGTTTGTTTTGCATTATTGCGCAGGCGCGACTGACTTGCCGTTGTTTGTTTAACAGCGTTGTTGTTATTTGTAGAATAAAATCAATGTCAATCACATTTTAAAAGTCAAAAATTTCGCTCGCCAAAGAATTCAAATTGTTTCGCAGACCCAAACACCATCAATTACAAATTTATACGGGAAAGAAGTTATATTACCTGCCATTAGTGTAACATCAATTAAAAATCGGATAATAATTAACGGAATAGGCAAGTAAAATTCCTTGTTAGACATAACCTCAAAATTTCCTAACAATAAATTCAAATTTGTGCCGAATGTTTGTCTTGAATTTCAAAATGCCCGATTTGGAGACAATTTATAATGTTTATATTGTGTTTTGTTTGCTCGCGTATCTCGTCGGGCCAATAATTTACCCCGGCGACGAAGCAGTGCTCTTTGAATTCTAATTATTTATATTTTAAAATTATTACAATTCGTAGCAACAATATGTGCGAGCAAGACGAGCAGAACGGAAAATTAAACAATGATTCGGGAGATGAATACTCTGAATTGCTCGGCCGTACAAATTTGATCATCAACTACATCCCGCAATCATCGACAGTGCATGATTTGACGCTGTTGTTTAAACTGGCCGGCGAAGTCGAATCGATTAAAGTAATGCGCCATCCGCGCACTGGTTACAGTTACGGTTATGGCTTTGTCAAATATGACACCGCGGAAAGCGCATGCAAGGCAATTGAATTGTTCAACAAATTGCCCTACAGGTATGAAACGCAACAGGTTGAATGCATTTGTGAGTGCCTTGCCGACATTGCTGAATGTTACAGAAACAAAGTGTTAAAAGTCTCCTATTCGCGACCGTCCAGTCAAGTAACAAAGAACGCAAATTTGTACATTAGCAACCTTCCGAAAGAGTTTACCGAAGACCAACTACACGATATATTCGGCGTTCATGGAGAGATCATTCAGAAGCGAATACTTAGAGATAAATTCACCGGAGCACCCAAAGGTGTTGCGTTTGTGCGGTTTGCAAAAGGTGTAGACGCGCAGAAGGCGATTGAAGCGCTAAATGGGTCCAGATTAGTGGAGGGAACATATCCGCTAAGGGTGCGCATTGCCGATGATTACTCGCAACAACGAGCCAACTTTTTTTATGAGATGGCCTTGGCCGAACAACGCGCTGCTTTTCCGTTCAATATTAATCGTAGCTTTGCGCAAATGTCTATTCAGAATCACCAGTATTCCGCTCCCCAGCGGGCCTTGGGGGGCGGCGATGTTGATTTATTGCCGAGTCATTGGTAGTCTAAAGGCTGTGTGAGAATCACACTTTTGTTATGTTTTTGTTTCGTTTGATTTTTATTTTATGACAAAAGCTCAAATCTACACATATTTCATGCTCCACTATTCGGGAATATTTACAATTAGTTTTATTGTTTTGTTGAATATGTAATGTTTGTTTTATCAAGTAGGGCGTTCTTTTAAATAGTGGCTCATGGAACTTTACTACATTTATACACAAATAGCAGAGAAACGAAAAGACTGCATTGATTTTCCTATTTTCTATAATTATTGTTATTTTATTACTATTGACGAAAAATACTTGTGATGTGTCGTTTTATCATATTGCAAGTTTGACGAATTTTTTTTTATTTATACTAATACTTTATTATTGATTTTGTAATAATAAATTACTATTTTATTAATTCTTTTCGAATGAAAATGACACCCCTTATTTTAATTTTGGATTTGGGGTCGATATTTTATTTTTTTACAGAAAAATACATCGGTGAGTGATAAGGTCCTTTGATGAACAATTTTTTGCTGAAATAAAATTTAAAAAAAACAACTAATATAATCAGTTCAGTATGTTTAGAAAGCACCCTGTATCAAGAATCAATGAACGCATGCGCAACATACTTAAAACGCTTTAAGCAAAAATGGCGGATGAGAGTAAGAGCAGCGCACGAAAAAGTAAATAATTCGCGTCTCTTGTAGCTGTGGCTGTGTTTAAATAACAACAATGCGTGATACCCATCGTCGCTTTACGAAGTGACACACAAATCATGAGATATACAAGCGGCGCGATTGCATTATGTCTATTCCTATGCGATGTTCAGTGTAAGTGTGATACGCATGTCAATCGACTCTTTTATTTTTATGCTCCATTCACAAAACAGGCAATTTGCACGATTTAAAATTGCGCATCTATCGCGTCATAGACGGCTCATACTCGCAGTTGCCGATCGGCGTCGAGGAGCAGATCGGGCAGAATCTAGCGCTGAGTTGCGATCTGTCTTCGGCAGATCACGCCGCCTATGATGACCAACTCATATGGGCCAAAGCGACCGAAGAGTTCAAGTAAGTACAACATATTGGTACCATAAAAACAAGGAAAAACAAGCGTAATAGTTTTAAGAACGAAACCGACTTGGAACTGCT
>JARJDT010001596.1:0-17695 GCA_030264655.1 Leptusa sp. GC000079
ATAGTTTAGACGCTATCGTGCTAACAAAAAAAGGATACATACGCACATACGCACATACGGACATTTTTTAAAAACCACTTTTTTGGATTCAGGGAACCTTAATTCGTGAAGATCCACCAAAACCTCGACATCAAATTTCAGCACCAATCCAATACTTTTCTTCTCTTAGTCGAAAAGTAAAAAAATTTGCACTTCATATATCTTCATAATAAGTCACGTCCAATGCATACATCTCGTTTGAACATGCATAAAGGTAAAGATTATGTAAAAAGTTCCAAATATATCGGGATTGGGAAGTAGTTACTAGACCGTAGTCATTCTTAGCTGTATAAATTTAAGTAGACTTTTAACTTGTATGTTGTACGTTATGGTCAGCCGACAAGGAGACAGTCAAGCAGGAGCTTCCTACAGTGTATCCTAGCCCTAGCTATCTGTCTGTGCTCGTAGATTTTCCTGCAAGGATGTTGGTTGTTTAGCTGCTACACTGCATACGTTCTAGGTGGGTGCCTTCGTGTTGTATTTGTACTTTCGTTCGAACGTGTATAACGTTAGGTCCCTAGCCGCAGTTTAACAGTTCCGCAAGTGCGGCAACAGCTGGAACGGACAGATTCATTTCGAATTGCGCCATTTCCATTCCGCGCTCCTTGCTTCTGACCGCGAAACTTTCCAGGTATATAATACTATAGCTGTATACAGACGACTACGCAGCTCAGTGGCTTGCTTTTCCTTTTCCATCCTCTCCAACAAAACCGAACAACAAGAGTACAGGGCCTAGACTAATCACTGACGCTTGAAAGTATAAATTTTGCGTCTAACGTACAGAATATTTAAAGAATTCTGAGTTAAAATTTTGCCTAAGGTTTCTGCATGAAATATGCATATTAAGAATACGATTAAAATATGATATAAACGTGACATAGTCTTAACAAACTTCATAATAAGAACTTCGAATGTCACGAATGCAATCATTTTGAAAAGCCTCAAAGTGTCCTTAAGACACCTTAATCTCAAGGACTATTTCCAAGATGTCTCTGATGTGATGTGCACCGAAATAAACAGACAATTCTCAAATAACAATCGCACACGAGCGAGTTTACTCCTCATTGTCGTGCACTGCTCTTACTCTTAATAGTGGCGGGCGAAGAAGGAAGGTATCCTCCTTGCTTTTGCTCACGAATTTTGTATGTGTGCATCGTCGAGATAATAACGGCACGAAGCAAAGTTGAGCAAACACGTGCCTCAAGAGCTGTCGGATTCTATATTATGTGTGCATCTCCATAACTTCAACTTCCACTACAGCTCGCCGCAGACACAACCAAAATGAACCGCGTTATTTCGTGCTCTTCGTTTTCTAATAACAAATACTGCTGGTATTTGGACTATCACAAAGACTACAAGTATAACCACTGCCAATGATAGTACACACCGAGTATTAGAATTACTGCTTCATTGAAGAACCGATTCAATTGTTCCAATATATACTTAATAAATATAAAATATTAATTTAAGACTGCTCCTTTTCTATGATTCACCAAGTCTCATTAGTATTGGAGCTGGAGGAGTCTTCCCCATTGTTGCCTGCGCCTAATACTTAATTTGATATGTGCCAAGGAAAACTGAAAATGAAGGAGGAATACTTTGTGTTCATCGTGGATACGTGAAACAATGAGCGTGACCACGTGAACGAGCGTCTTTTCATACACAGCCCGCTAATATTGGTGTCTTGCTTGCTTACTTCGAAGACGAGACGATATGGCAGCTGCCTAGAGATGCTAGAAAGCTAATAAAAGGGGCATCCCCTTAATCTTGTTCCTTTCGTCCTGTCATGGATAATCATAATAGCATTAGACGAATGAGTCCGTCGCGGTTAATCGCCGCTGACTGACTAATTACGAGTCTGCCTTAGTACATTGCTTCATTTTCTACTTTCGAACTTGCCACAGCCACACTGTACGTGTAGTGCAAAGCAAAAATAAGATGAAGCAAAAACATGATGAGCTCAACTCTTCGTCTTCATGTATAAACTGAAACAGTTAAAATTGATATCGACTCAAATGAAAATAAATGAAGAAAGTTCTAATTATTACTTAATTTATATACCTACTTATTTAGTATTTTACATGTATGAGAATGAAAATTCTATATTTGCTGTGAGCATGCGATGCAGAAGTTGAGATGCTGTATTGGTACTCGTTTGATAGAATAGAGTATGTTATGCGAAAGTTAGACAATGCATTAGCAATATTGAGATGACAATAATAAGCGAGTGAGGCATTAACGTACTTGTCTAATACGAAACGTACGACATTGAGAGGGATGACTGCGATGGCTGAGGCTGAGCTGAGATGGGTTTTGTTGGGATTGAGAAGCTTTTGCTTTTCGGCGAAACGTTGAAACTGAGTAACACGAGCATGTTTATATGCCATACGCGTATTATATGCGAACGCGGATGTATAATGTGTTATAGGTCCGTATACGCGCGAGCGCGAATATGCCATCCAACGACTGTTTTATTATTCGTCTCCGAGACTAATTTCGGCATTGTTAATAGTTCGCAGATGAAGTTTACGCCTTAATTATTGCCGGGATTTATTAAATTGATACCCGCTCGACTTGACGACATCGCACAGACGCGGGGGCGCGCAGGAAGTGTTAATGGCATATATCGCATCGGCTTGAAATGCTAGGCGGGATGAAAAGAAGCGACATCGTCATCAATTATCATTATGCTCGGAAGCGTTGACTTATACATGTAACAATTACGACATTCATGAGGTGCTCTAATATTGGGCCTAAATTTGCAAGATGATTAGCCTAAAGAGGATGAGGATATGATAGACATGCAAAAATCCAAAAAGAAATCCAAAAATTGTTGTACTTAATCTAGGGTTTCACGAGAGTCTTGATTTTCAAGAATTTTTATCTAGCACTCAACAAAGTTCGACAAGCTCAAAACAAGACTCGTTCTGGAAAAACTCAAGACAACACAAGATTAAATTTTCAAGAAATTAGACAAAAAATATCGAGAAATTTCAAGATATTTCGAGAACTTTAAAGAAAATAAATAAAAAAACTCAAGACAAGAAACTCATATTTCTTGTCTTGATATTACGAGGCAAGACAAGAATTCTTGTCTCGTGAAACCGTAATTTAATATAAATATTAATTGTAAATAGAACTGGAAAGTTTCCAGTTCCTTTTTCTGCAGATATTTTTAGACTGGGAATTTCAGATGCATGTATAAAATAATTGGATTTAAAAATGGAACTTTTAAAAAATATTGGTATATATATCTGGAATCGCGATGTTATAAATTGAATTGTAGGTCTAAAGCAAAACTTGTTAAATTTCACTTTGAATAAAATGTTGGACTAAAATCGACAACAATATTTTCATCACAACTTGTCAGTATTGTAAGTATTAATTTATTCGCGAAGACAATAGCTTATTATTTCGACGCTATATACAAGGTGTTATTGAAGTGTATAGTAGCACGGGCGAAGAGATATATTCAAGTATTCTGAGTTCACTTGCTCTGTTATTCAGCGAGAAGGGCTAATAATTGAACATTTATACGCGGCGCCTGTTAATGGTATTACCTACACCTAGCTAGGTATTTATTGGGTACGTATGTTATGATTCGCTTCATTGTAGTTACACCTGCATGAACCTTTTCAAATTTGGTGCGCGATCGACCGACAATTGTGGAAAACCGACACTCAGCGTTCCATTTCAAACAAGCAACCCTCGCCTCGCTTCAGCGTGATTTTGATTGTTATTATTGCTTTAGGAATGTGCCAAGGATGGTTGCGGATGGTTGACGCATTTACTTTTGTTTTCGTCGGCGAACCGCACTCGCAAGCTTACTCAATTATATCGAACGTGTTGTAGCACCTCACTCCAGTCGCTATACATTTATACAAATCGCACACAATTCGCTTTTACACCTTCCTGATTAACAATACTTAATTAACCGACATTTGAGTATTACGTGGCGGACGATAACAATACGCCGAACCGGTTCAAATGATTTTCAATTTTAACGAGCAGCGCCGAAAGTCGCAAAAGTGAAACAATCACCAATTGTACCAACAGTTAGGTATATGAAATTTTCGACAGACTGCTAAAAGAGGGAATCGAAAATTGTTCACTTGAAGGGAAGAAATCTTGCAATTATCAATAGGATTAAGATTTGAAATTTGTTTGAATACCGGCAGATTTTCTATTTTGTAAAGAGGGTGTCGTCATTAAACAGCTTTAAACTTAAGGGAGTTGCGTTGATAGCACGCAGCGTCAGATAGATATGCAAGCGAGCATCAACCCAAATCCGTACTTATTTATTTTTCTTGTGCTTTTGTCGTTTTTTTAATGCTTCACCTTTGAGTACACTTCACTTTAGTCATTTCATTCACTTTGGAGTGTCTATATACCTATCCTCCGCACAACTGGTGGGTATAGTGCAGTGTTAAATACAAAAAAAGCAAATCTCGTTAAGTCAGTCATCCCCTTTTTTCCGGCTATCCTCTCAGCACTTCATTCGATGTGAATTGAAGACACGTTTATTTACACTGTAAGCCCTACGGTTGTTGGCATAGGTATATTTAAAACGGAGTCACCTTTTTATTTTGCGAGGGCGTTAGCGGAGATTTTTCTTTTATACATCCGTTTTGGATCCTGATGACCTTGTGCTTATGTTGTTCATGATACGGCAATCAAAAAGGGGCTCGAGTTTTTTCGCAGGTCGTTTCGTTGAATCGCCTGTTCGTGCATTCTATGTGTTTTTTTTCTGCGAAGATTTTACCTTGCTACGCGGCATCAAATAATTTGCACCCCCAATTCGTGACATCTCAAAGTAACATGCAAAATTTACACGTCGACTTTTCGTACCTACTCGTTGTTTTGTTGCATGTTGTCATCTCAACTTCTTCATTGTAATATAGTGCTAATAAGTTGCTCGTTAAATGCAACGTCGTCTGGATTCAACAGGGGGAGGACTTTTAAGAAGTTATTTTTGTATTCTAAGTGCCTGACCTAGTAACAATGTCTAAATCTACTTTTTTATTCGATTGCAAACTTTTAACATATATTTTGAATATGTTAAATTCTGCTGTGAAGATGTGCAATCTGTTCTTGGCGGTCAATTTTCCTTACCACATTAGCTTACCACCACTAGATGAACAGCAAGCATTATTCAACAAATGCGAATTCTAGCTGTTAGGTTCCTGGTGATCCTACACCGAGCAACTATTTGGTCTAAGAATTTTAACAGCCTCACATTTCACAAGACATTCCTTCAACGTCACTGGCATGTCTTATACGACTGACCCCTTCGGATGCCCACAGCACAGCGAGAAGACCACTCTTGAAAATCCCTCGAAACATAATGTTCAATACCCGCGTTCAATGCCTGTTTCTCCCTCAACTCCAGCTATACGCCTCTTGTGCATATGCCGTACTGTAGTGTAGTTGAAATATTTCAGATATTTATGCGCTAAAATGACCAGCATGCTGTTGAGTATTCAGGAATTACTTGAATACTGTTTGTTGAATGCTTCACTTTTTACACCAGCAAGAGGTATTTCTGCGATTCGTTATATCAATTTCTATCAGGTTCTTAAGCTGCAGCTTTGGAATGGCACACGTCAACTTTAATATATTAATTGAAGCAGTCAGTGCTTGAATTTCTTTGTGAGCCTTTAGCTTGGCGTGTCGATGTCCGTGAGCGGTGTTCACTCACGAGAGTTCCTTTTCTCCTTCGCGTTGCGTTCGCTTCGCTAGCTCTGTCGTAGGAGTTACATTCTTGGCTGAGATTTGGGGAGGGTTGAAGGCGAGTACTAGGAGTTCGTTGTTGTTAATTTCTTAAGACTTAAGACATAGCCGCTTTTATGGCGCACATTATCCACCCTTTAACGCACCGCCACAATGCACCGGAAGCGCGAGGAACTGCATTGTGTCCAATACGGTTGGCGTTCTTTGTCTCGTCGGCGGCCAAGCGTGAGTCAGTTCGGTGTGACTCTCTTTCGGGTGTCTCGCGCTCACCACCGAGCTAGATGCTGGAGGAAATTGCCTCAAATGTAGCTGATACACAAAGGAGCGACGCTAATTAAAATTAAAATCTCTTCCAAAAGGGTACAATACATATTACTTAGCTATAAGCAATAAGAGCAAACGAGTCTCGCCTCTACATGATCACTAAGTGTATATAAGTGCGGATTTGAGATTACATTCTTTGGCTATTTCATGTGTTTGCTTCCTCTCTGTGGTCGGATATGTATCTTTCAATTCACTATTCGCTGGAAAATCTAATATCGTTTATGCTTAAATCTATTACAAAACCGAAGCAAATCGATACGGAATTGCGGATTGAAAAATAAATTCGAAAAGAGGGAAACTCAATATAGTAAAATCGAAGAGATATGGTCGAGCTGTATTTGTTTTGATTTGAGTGTTTTGCAACCGACCACAGGATCTTTGCTGCCCTGCCCCACATCGACGGAATATGATAAATTGTATATGGAATATGCTTTATTGAAATGCCCCCTCTGCCTTTTGCAAACTAGAGGCAAGAAGCCAAAAAATAAAACTAGATAAAGCGTGCAGTCAGAATTTAAGATGACTATCGGGGGCGTCTTGAGTGCATGGCGTACAAGTCGATGCGATCGGAGCACCATCCAAAACACCAAAAGGGTCACTTTTTATATATTTTATGTCACTGGAATATCGAAAGTGAATGCTCGCCGAGCGGAAATAATATAATATTACTTCTAAAGGGACCTGCCAGTGGCGAAAATAAAGAATTTCCGAAAAGACTGATTTCCAACACATTCTGCTAATGTCATATTTCTTGTTTGAATATTTTTGACCTGATCAGAGGGTAAACAAGATTTCATGACCAGATTCCGATTCTGAGCGGACAAAAAATTTCTATTTCGTTTAGAGCAAGTGTGCACAGTTGCATTAACAAATAGACGAGGAGCTTTATCTTACTTCATGTCCTAGCATGTGATAGAACGAAGTCGTCGTATGCAAATAAATTGTCGCACGTGGCGTGTTTGCACACAAACGTTTAAACGGAAAGCTGGGAGGCAGAAGGTAGCAACAGTCTGTATTTCACACTTTGCTCCTGGAATACAAGGCTTACTGGCAGCACACAGCGAGGGAGGCCCCCGATGACAAATAGCAGAGTCAAGGTGATAAACGGTCGGCGCTTAGCACCGGCCAGTGGGCAGCTAATGATACCTACCCATGTCCGCCCTCAAACGACCTAGTCCTTATTGCGCCTTTGATCTAGTGCCGACAAATCGGACCTTGCCCCGCTCACCATACAACTACATCACAAGTCCTTCTTAATACAACAAACGGAAACCCCACAGCCTTTAGATATCAAGACTGTAAGCGTAGCAAAGGTCGAACTCATATTAAACCCCTTTGCGCTTTTACTCGATGATTGCTGCTTTAAGCCTAACGCGTGTGCCAGCACTATAAGTTCAACATCAACTGGTAGGTGCGGGTGGTACTGGTTGATTGAAATACACGAGGCTCAACTAGATACTCACGAAGTAAGTAAGCTATCTTACGATAATTTAGGTTAGGCCCTCAAATTATAAGACAATGAAACAGTCTTAGATTTGGATGGCGAAATCATTTTCTCAAATGGAATTCCAATTTTGGCACTTTCGAGGAGACATTTAAGAATTCATGCTCGCAGGGCATTATGTAGGGATGCAGATACGTCTATAGTGGCAATGATCCATTGGTTCTGGCGTACTTCACTTAGTTTTGTGGATATGCTTTTGCTGCAGTTGTTCATCATCAGCATCAGCGCGAGCATCGGCAATGCAAACCACTCAGCCTCGCTGCCGGCGATACATCTCTCTTGATCCAAAACGGGGCCGGTTATCATCCGCCTTTGCCTTCTACGTCTCCGAGAAGCATCAGCAATGTTGGGCGCCACCGCCGATGCCAGCGTCGCCAGCGATGTGCTGCTGCTGCTGTGGCGCCCCAAGGCTAATATGGTATCATAGGCTGTAATTAGCCGACTGAGACTACAAGATAATGTACTTCGCCGGCATAAATCTTTCTCCACTTCGTCGTCGTCGTCGTCTATATCTACATGTGCTTATTGGTGCGTGTGCATGTATATTCTCGGGCGAGAGTTGTGTGAATGTCGTTCCCGACAACGATAGCGGCGAACGCGAAGCTTTTCAGATATCCAACTGCCGCCTTCTATATATTCGTACGAATTTAGCAGTAGCGGTACAGGCAATCTCCGATGAGACGCAGCAACGAAGATAGCTTAACCCTCCGGTATACGCGGCGTATACACGTCGTACTTCGCCGAGGGGAAATTATTAAATTACACTCGGAAAAATGCAATCTACATCCTTAATGCACAAGATATTATGCTTATAATTGTAAGTACCTATATTCTGGATGCACTCGTAAGAATATATGGAAAAGTCTTGCGGTTCGATGGTTTATTGTTTGGCAAACTTCCGGAGATGCGTTTTCTATGTGTGTAAACATTGAGAAAAGCAAAAAGCAATTTAACCCTTTTACCAATTTTGCCATCCATCCACTTTACACCCCATACCTTCTTATTTCAAAAACATTGCTACACATGTACGTGATGTGTAAGAACATAAACTTTGCTCGCGTCGGCATCGTATTCCTCGTTAAAAGTGTTTCTTCTTAACGCTTTGCACCCTGCTATTACTTTTCGCACAGCGACTGTTTAGTTACTACCAGCAGGAAAGCTATACGACGAAGACGATATTTGTCAAAATATTTGCCATTAATCAAGATAATCTCGCGGCTCTCAGACTCTTCGCCTTAATACATTTGACGATGCCAATATAGAGTTAAGCGCGTATTCGTTTTCGAAACACCGACGCTTCCTTATTCGTTTGTTACTCGCAAAACCAGCTCTTGCCAATGCCAACAAGATTGTAGGTCCGTATATACGTTTTCGAGTTGTAAGAAAACAAATAAAGTTCGAAACTCGTAAGGTGCGGAATGATGGAGGGAAGAGCACGTGGGAGGAGAGCTACTCAGCTACTTATAATGATTAAAACATCACACGTTTTCTATAATTAAATATGGCGGCAACGACAACGTTCGCGAAGATTTCGGAGCTGCAGCCAAGCATCAATGTCGTTAGCTGGGTTTGTTTGCGCTCTTCAATTGAATACAAACAAATGCAATTTACTTTGCTCCTTTCCGGTATTTTTTATTTTGTATATTTGTTCAACGATGTTGTCCATAAAAATGCGTTTAATGGTATTGCAATAAGCTAATGGAAATGAGAAACGAGAAGGATTTTCCCAATTAAAAGGACTAGAAAATAATGTGCATTTTGTTTTGTACGTCGTTTTGTCGTTTAAGATTGTCGTCGGCGGGGGTTGTCCGGATGTCCGTGCAAATATCAAAAGTTAGTTAATTAGCTCCGTGTGACTTAACATTAGTCGCAATCTGCCAGAAATTACGCGATGTTATATTTGCAACTGTAACAGAATTACGAAAATGGCAATGGAAACATATCCAACGCGCGTGTAATTTCTTTATCCGTCTGATCAACACGTCATATTCACAAGCAAGGCCCAAGACATTTTCTACCTTTGCTTTCCAGGAATACTTGTTTACTAGTTACCTTCATGACACGAACCCACTTATTATTGGTATTGAGCCTATGCGTCCCTGGCCCTTGGTACCAACATGCAATAAGATTTAGAAATTTATTTATGGGTTAGAGGAATTGCTTGAAGCACGTTCTTAAGAATATTGCTCTTTTCTGTATCTACATTCATAAACTTAAATCGTTCGAACGCAATTCGATGTAATAACAGCGTAACGGGGTAAAACAGCCAACCTCTCATTTACTCATTGATCCCATAACATGTTGCGGTGGATTACATCACGTTACAGCCCCTTCCTTTTCGTCCTTATCAGCTTATCGTCAGGGTCTCGGTCACGTTGTTCTCATTACGTAGGTACCTCGCGCGCACACGTACTGTTTTCATGCAAATCGAGCACAAAATCACAAAACAATACCCAATACTTATAATTGTTACATGTCCACCGCATACATAGCTGAGCCTTTTCCAGAGGACGTATAGTTTTCTTTTTCAGATAAGTATCCAAGGAAAAACGAATGTTTCAGCAGGTATATTCTAAGGTGGTAAGGACACCAGTACAACGATACTATACATTGGGTTGAAGTTTGACTTTCTTGTTTCGCTCTAAGGAAAATTCGAAATGAAAGCACCAACATGGAAAGATAATTCTAATTCTCGTGCGTATTTAGTTTAGTGTCGCCATAAATTTATATTGTTCGCGATTAAAACGAACAGACGAGTTCACAACCTTTCACAACTAATAATCAGATTCACATTATCTATACTATAGTTTTCGCATAGGCTTGAAGCACCGTAGTGCCAGTGATGTCTACGAGGAAAACTTAACGTTTAGGCAAAGGTTTAGCTACATGGAAGGATTGCATCAATGTATTCTATATAAATCGCGGCTCATATTCATTTTCCTAATCGTACCACCGACTTCTCTTGCATTTATTGTTTGAACGCTTCAAGCAAACCGAACGAAAACGATGCTTGACTTCATCCACACTAGCTCTTGCTCGTATTTGGCGGCATTAAATGCTCTGTGAAAAGATAGGAACTTTACAGTGGTCTAGTAGTAGTAGTATATGGTAAAGGTGGTTTCTCACACGGATTGCAAACTTTCTTCCACACTGCCTCTATCTTAGGCGTTTCCGTTTCCACATTTTCAGATAAGATTTCCAATTCGTCTATTTAAGGTTCTCCACAAAAAAGCGCCGGATTGTATTAACAAAGAAATAAGTCGTCACAAAATTGCAATAACATTCCAGCTTTTTGTGAATTGCTATATTGTTTGTCTTTCTTGTAGCATTTTAGTACCGACGTTGGTAATATACAACGAGACAAGAAAAATATAATATAAGAAAACTAGAAATTACGTTCGGATAAACTTTTCTCGGAGCCATCCTATTTGTATCCCAACCTCTGCGAGGAGTGCGAGATGAGTTTCAGGCTCGTTTATTTAATAACATATACACTTGAGCGTTCGTGTTGCCGACTGAGGAAAATTATTTCTTCTTCTGCGCCTCCTTACTCGCCTACTGCTTTACTGTGCCACTGACAAATAATCTCAAGATACGCTGGTAATGGCGAACAGAATTACACAGTATTGGGGTATGTAATAACTAGTAGTAATATTGGGATGATGTTGGATTGTAGCTGTATATGCAATGCTGAGAGCGGACGCAAATATTGAGGATTAATCCGATGAGTGCTGAACTCATATTATTCTAAGAAGCTTCTTATATTGGCACTCGTTATGACTCGCACTCGTTATAGTTAATACGTTTACTTACACTTCCATACACATATCGAAACTTTTTGCAAACAGGCTCAATGTGCTTGGTCCTTGGCGAAAATTGGCAAATATTTTCTACACGATTTTCTTATATCGTCAAATACAAGTCTTACCATATATTTATGTACGTGTGTGTGTGATATAATATTAGCTGTTTAGGTTTAAGTCATATTTTCTCCTCCATATCCTTATCCATGGGGACACACTGTGCATTTCAACGTTGCCCTCTGTCTCGCAATAAGGCTCCGTCGATGCAGTAATTGCCAAGACGAAGCATTAGTATGTAATGGAGTATATGTTGGGAGTAAAGGATCAGTTGATCCTTACGTCCTACGCACGCCTTGAGTTAATGTGTTGCACCCTAATGACTAGGGATGGCCATGGTGTTGCCACAGCCGCACCATCATCCTTATACGACGAGAGGAACGTGGCACGAGGAAGCAAAACGACGGTGGCAGTTGAAGGCGCCTCCTCACACCAGCAGACGATCTTCTCGCTGCCACCCACTTTTGCCACCCACTTGCGGCTTACTGCCCGTCTTAGTCAGCTATCCCCCCATGCGCAATTAACACACGGGTTATTGTTGTTGGAACGGTTTAGCTCGAGGCTAGAATATTTAGCCCTCTTTAGTGGCTTGATTTGACTTTGAAATTGCCTAAATGTTTATGCACCGATGAAATGCCCCACGTCTGCAGACTATACACCTTGTTGTTTGATCTATGTTGAAAAACAGAATATTTTTTAAAGATTACATACATTAAGATTATAGAGACCTGTTATTATCCCTGTGAGCGTTAAATTCTTGTGTTTCCGGCTAATCTGTACCATTCCTGGAAGGAAAAAACAAGTGGGGAATTTATGGCGTTGTTTTGTGTGAATTCACTTATGAAATTGCGTTTTGGTCCACTGTATTCTTTTGCTTTCTATTCGGGGAATTTATTATTATGTTGTCAAATAAGTTTTGGAACATGTTTTTGGGATTTCCAATTTGATGTTCAAATTTATTTATAATGCAAATTAATCTTGATTGTACTTATTCTTGGAAGCAAATTTCCCTATGTAGTTGAAAGAATCCCACTTATGTGCATAGCAATGCGCATTATTACGACGGCAATATCGAGGAAAATGCATACAACAAAGTCACTCTAGTTGTAGTTAAAGGGAACGAGTTGCAACTTGGAAAACTGTGACTCGGGCATGATGAGCATTCCTTTCCGGAATTAAATTATAGGCATCTTTTGATCGCGCCATGCAAAATTTTCCTATCCTACGACTTCCACTTCTTCATCATCGACATATTCATTTCCATGCTCAAGCATAGACACATGCACATTAGGCACTAACTAACAGACGCGGCTTCATTGCGAAAGTAATGCAAAGTAAAGAGAAACGAAACTCAGCAGCAGCAGCACTACATACATGCCACGAGGCAGCATCATCAACTCAGGCATCAGGATTTCAATTTTAATGTCAACTCCTTTTATACATCAAACATGACAAACTTTCCGAATGAAGAAAACGAACGCGACGAATAAATCGAGAAGGAAGCACCCGGAGACCTTAAGGAGGCATCAAGCGAAGATTGGCAAATCTAAGTTATGGAGGAAGGGATTCATCGCAATCCGTCTCCTCTGCCTTTTGAGTTTTCAGTTTGCATGCCTGAGCTTTAGTCTAGTCGGAACGTCAAAAGTTTATAAGTTTTCAAGATATATCAATGTATACGATTCTGATGCTTCTTCTGAACATATAATTACAGGGATGAAATTAGAATTATATTCTAAATAAAAGCATATACGAAAGTTTTCACGAAAATAAATATGAAACATTCGATCTCGTCATAATTATTTGCGAGATCGCATTTTGTTTGGATTAAGACAAAACAAATGGATATGAAACACACAACGACGAAATTAAAAGCAAAGTTTTGATACTTACACATGTTTTGTCGCTGCGTGCTTCATTTATTCCGCCACTTTCTACACCATATTATATTACTTTTGCTTGCGTACGTAGTAAGTACCAAGATACAATATGTTTTATGAAGATGTTTCACGAAGAAATAATATCGATGCTTTAAAATATTCTGCACGCCCTAGAAATTTCACTGTTGAAATACTTGTAATAATGTCATGTTCATTATATCAACTCAACCCTTGCTTGCTCTTTGCTCTTTATATTAGTTGCTCTCATATAACGTCTATGCGAGAAATTGTATACAAATCACATATTGTATACCATCAACATGTTTGCCTACATGTATTAAATTTATGTGCGAAAGGAACGACCGGAACGTATAACTCATTAGTTTCTTCTCATCATAACTCTAACAATATTAGTTTTTATATGCAACTTTATTCACAACCAAATGTTTTATATCATGCCAAAGAAAGTTTGTGGCAAATCGTGATGATGTTCTATTAAATTTGGACCGTTTGTAATTATTTATATCTGATCAGATGCGGAATGTAAGTGCATCATAGTAAGCAAACAAATAAAGAACACTTTGCCTATGTGTATGTATAGCTGCACGTAAACATATAGCAGAGTTTTCTGGAAGAAAACACAATGAAGGAAACTCCTGTAGTTGAGCACCAGGGTATATTAGAAAAGTTTTCATATATAAAAAGTGATCGAACAGATGCGATAGTAAAACGCTGTTAGCATGCTATCAATCGGGAATGATTCGTGTTCGATAAATAAGAAAGCTCTAGGAGCCCTCCCGGACCCGGGTAGAAAAGGAATGTTCGGGGCCTTCCACTCTGCCATGTACGAAAAGGCAGCGAGCCAGGAGAGAAATAAAGAAGAATTGCCGCAGTAAATCAGCGTCGGGGACGATTCCGTCGACCCAAAACGAAGTAAAACCGTCGTGTATTCTTCTCGTTTTGCTCGAATATAGTCGCCGTTTGGCGTGGTGTTGCCGCCGTTTGTGCCCGTTAGTCGTCGCCGCCGCCACGCTTTTTTCTGAGCCTCGCGTGACGTACCACCACAAGGCTGCACATGAAATGGTGACATGGCTTGTTTGTTGTTTGTGCGTTTCTCGGCGACTCAAGGAGTTGTTTCTTGCCTTTTGCCTAGGTTTCGGTGCGTAATTTGGGAAATCGAACATCGAAATCGCGTTCCCCTGCGACAACATCCCAGTTATAATCATCGCACAGGGCCATATCAATTCATCAATCGAGCGCGCGGGATTCACCCCTCTCTCTTAAAGATTCCAATATCATTCTGCAATGCAACCCTCCCTTTTCTATAAGACGATGTTACATCAAGCTAATAATTACTATAGAAATGGCCTAAAACGATCGAATGTTCTAATGATTATTAATATTTACTACAGAAATGTTTTCGAACTTTGAATCGACACAACTCTTGGATTACTTAACACTTAACAAGTTCGGCATCGTGCAACATGCTACTGGATTATTTTCAAATTTTGATGTTTATCTTTCTTTTGTACTTATGAGTTATTTTTACGTTATAAGTGCATTAGAGATCAAGAAAGTAAATCTTGTTGTAAAAAATAAATCTAAAAGAGCAGACGGCACGAAGAGGGTGAATCGGTGGCAAAGAGCACGGAGATATTCTTTTTCTTACTTGTTACACCGACGATTACATTCATAAATCTGGGCCGCAGAGATTGGCGTCACGATGCTCACTTACTCGACTAGCATTCAAGCTAAGGTAGAAAAATTCCCAATGTGTAGCGAGGGTGGGCGTTCGCCAATCACTTACCATGCGATTTATAGCGAAAGAATTCAAAATACAAACTGATACGAAAGCTAAGCTCCTCGAGAAAAAGTAAAAAATTATCTTTGAATTTTGTCCGCAATGAAATGTTTAAAGTTGATTAAATAATAATCTTCCCTGCTTCAAGGATTAGAACATATGCAGAGATAATAGATAATAAAATGACCAAAAAATGGGGTAAAAAGGACATCGCGAACAAAAAAGAGGGCTGCATAAAGGAGGATAAAGGGATAAGTGGGGGATAAAAGAAAATGCAAATATTGTGTTTACGGCTAATCAGTGCACATTCCTCGTCGGTAGATTAAGTTTTCCTCTATGTACTGCATGTTAGCGTGGGCAGATCCAATAGAGCCGTTTCAAAGTATCTTCAACCCCCATCCCCGATTGCCGGACTGGACTCTTCATTCTCCACAGGCATTACATGTAGAGACGATTTTCCCCATTCCAAATCTACTTTAGTCCGGAATATTCCTACACGGTTGAGTACTTGTGCCACATGCCTTCCAAGCATTCAAGCCTTGTTCGCCTTGCTTCAGACCCTCCGTAAGCTTCCGGAATGTTAATCTAGCATTTTTAATTAACTGGACTCTCGCCAAAAAAATGATCAGCAGCTCAAAACAGAGTAAATATTTCCAACTTTTTTTTGTTCTGAGAGATGACTATTCTATTGCAATGCATTTTTTATTTACTTTTATATACAGGGTGAGTCATAATTCATAGTACAAACGAATAGCTATTGGGAGTCATATTTACAACAAAAAGTTCCTTTGAAAAAATCTCATATCTTCAATAGTTATCGAGATATTCAAATGTTAAATTTCATCTCTTCAGGTCATTGATGAATTAATATTTAACACATAAGCATTATAAAAGTATAAAACTTGATGTATTTTCATAACAACAGACTTGTTTTAATTGTTGTAATGCCAAATCAATTGTCAATCATTTTGTGCAAAATTCACTACAAGCACATCTGACATTTAAGTTAATTTAGATTGCTATCAATTGATTGTTATTAAAACAAACTACCATGGCAATAAATAAAATTAAATTTCACGATTTCAAAACACACACTTAGGTGTTAAATTTTACTCCTTCAATAAGCTGAAGAGTTGAAATTTAACACTTGAATATCTCGAAAGCTATTGAAGATATGACATTTTTTCAAAAGAACTTTTTGTTCCAAATGTGACTCCCAATAGCTGGTTTACGTTCGTACCAAGAGTTATGACTCACCCTGTATTGTAAGTCAATGATTATGTGTATGCAACATCATTAACTTGTTTCCTTTTTTCACTAAAAAATTAACGAGGATGTGAAATGAGTGTAAAAAAGTCTTCTTTACTTGCATTTGTAGACAAAATTATTTAAATGTCAGTAATACCATCATGATTTTCTCCGATGCCATCTTTTCAATTTTGTCAAACCTATATTCTGTGAATTCATGTGTTTATATTGAAGTGAAAGATAAAGCCGTGAAGTCCAAACGTTCATGACAAGGCAGTCTGGGGCCGGGCGGTCTGGGTGGTTGCCTTGTCGCCTAGCTTACGTCGTGTATTTGAAAAAGATTGTGTGACTTTCAATACACATGACAGCTAACGAAATTACATCATGAAAATCGCACTATTCATACGCGGCGGCCCCTCAGGCGACCTCCAACTGCCACGCTCACGGACTTTTCATGTGTTTCAGACCTTTTCCAAAGATAC
This sequence comes from Leptusa sp. GC000079, assembly GCA_030264655.1. NCBI lineage: Eukaryota > Metazoa > Arthropoda > Insecta > Coleoptera > Staphylinidae > Leptusa > Leptusa sp. GC000079. The sequence continues at coordinate 16,866 of JARJDT010001596.1, forward strand.
TGAATTCTTAAAATGAATAGATAACACTTCCAAAGATTCTCCTGTTGTAAATAATTCCAGCAATTTCGACAAAAATGTCGATTGCTAAATTTTATTCAACATTTCAGATGACATTCACAAGGTTTAGAATATGCTTCACTCCAGCAGTAGCAGTAGATATTTGGTGTGCCTTAAGACAATCGAGACATGACAAAAGTTGCTGACATGAACATGAACATTACAGAATGGGCACTGTGCATCTCTGTTCTAAAGCGGTTCTAACATAAAACGATAAAACCGACCTTCTATGATTTCTATGCTCGATACCCCCTATGTATACAGGGTGTCCCAGAATTAGAGATACAAACCAAAACAAGTCATCGGGAGACTTATTATCATTATTATTTATAAGTTCAAACCCAACACACATTTCGTCCAGTTATAGGGTGACATACTGTGTAATATGCAATACATATAGAAAAATTTCATTAAAAATTAATAATCCTAATCCGTACGTACGTACGTACGTACGCACATACACACGGACATCACTTCAAAAACCACTTTTTGGATTCAGAGGACCTCAATTAGTGGAGATCAATCAAAATCTCGACTTCGAAAATTTTCATGAATACAAGACTTCTCTGTTCTACAGGGTGTATCATAATTATTGCGACAAATTTCTAGGGGTGTTAGAGGACACCAGAATAAATAATTCCAGTATAAGAACCCATGTCCGGAAACGCTTAGTTACGGCGCTACAGGGGGTTACAAATTATCGAAAAAATTAACAGATCGGAAGTTAACACTTCTGAACTGCATTCACTGATCAATCTTGTCTGCCGCCTTCC
>JARJDT010001597.1:0-10294 GCA_030264655.1 Leptusa sp. GC000079
TGCAAGAGCAAGAATCATCATTATGGGTATTAATGATGGCGTTGACGTAATATGCACTTGATCTTGGTAATAGAAGACTCACCTGCAACAAAAAGATGACTTTGTTAAAAATTTATTTTTATGTGACGACTTAGTTGAGGCGGAAAGCAACTTGCACACGTATCCCGACGACATACGATTTCAATTTTTAATTAATGTACCTTATTTCCTTTCCGCCGAAAACTAAGTGCTCTTTTTAATTAAACATTATGTGTAAAAGTAACATGTGTTTTCACAGTTGGAGGAGACTTATAAGCATACTAGCAGTATGTAGCCATGATATATCGTAAAGGGGTTTTTATTAGAGAGGCACATCTTAGAAATGTCTACCAAACATATAGAGGACGATGTAGTCTATGCGGTGACAGATTTTACGAGCGCATTTTCTTTCTGTATTATTATGTCGGCTCAATGTCACGTCGCGAGCTGCGACACATATCACATATGTAAACGGTTACTATTTTATAAGAAAAATGAAAATGACATTAAACTTGCGACTAATTAGATGCATTTTCAAATAATAAAGTGCTCTTAACTTGAGCTATAAAAATTAAAAGTTGTCTTTGATAAAAATAAAGTGGATCCTTCAATCAGATAATTCGAGTTATAACTTTCGATTGGATTAAACAAAAAACCTAAACCTAAAATGCAATAACAACAATACGAGCCTTTATCGCATTTTCCTGTCTAGCGTCTACCTATAATGCTGAGCATGTTCCATGTTGGTATTATACAACGATAATAATTTCAATGATACGACAGATATATCTTTATCATATATCTTGTAGGTACATACACACCTATTACATTTATAACCTCGTCTCTGATATTTTATTGTTGATGAGATAACACGCTTTGTCCCTCATTCCTATACTTGTTACACATGACATAAACTGACAGAGGATTTCATTTTCGAATCATGTCCCTATAAATATTTTACACGTCAAATTAAATTCCGACCGTGAAGAAACGTGGAAATGTTTATAGCGAGTATGCTACCTATATAGTTGGTATTTCCGATTTTCTTTTTCCAGACAAAACGACATCGTGTTTGCTACTTCAATTTCAGATATCCAATTCGCCAACAGCGAAACAAATATTTTCGGTATGGAAAGAATGGATGCAATCGGGAGCGTCAAAATTGTCCAACTAAAGTCTCATACATCGCTTTAAAACCCATTGTCAACTCAACGACAATACTATTTTCCCGAGTGCATTGCAGTTGTTTCAAAGTGTTTATAGATAGACGAGAACATATAAACAAATGCATGCTAGCTATAACAGTCGTATTCGTATGTATATTTGGTGTGTTTTCGTTGTTTTGCGTGCAGCAATAAATTTGCATGCAGACTTCACATACCATTCCGCTCATTGTCCGTGCGTCTCTTGGCATTTAAAACGGCAAACTTAATACATTACGTCCACGCTGCATAAGTACTTACATGACTCACTTGTTTTACTTTTATTTATATCAAGCAGTCTTCCCAAATATGTAACGAAAATGGGCTAGGTTGAACAGATCGCCGAGAAATGAAAGCAACTTATTTTTATGCATTTCTGTCTGTTTAACACCTTTAGGTGCAGACGTTGGCACCAACGCACTATTGTATCCCACCAATTATCTGCGCAAATTACAACGTATGCGTTCGTTAAGCATAAATCAAACACCTATCAGGCAAAAAGAATTCGACAACAATGCGGCGCGAACGCGCATTGCGTTTAAGTGAAAATAATTTATTGCAATCCGATTGAATGTGATATAAAGTGTATTTCAACGCCAACTGTTTGCAGAAATACATTTTGTCGGAATTCAAAACGGTTTGTGGAAGTAAGTCGTCATTGAGTGAAAAGTAAGTGCATGTCGCGGAGGATTTAAGCGCAACATTCGATACGTTTCAGTGATTTAAGTCTGGCCGGAATAATATGTTGGTGGTAAGTCGGTGGATGTTCGCTAGTTCGCTGTATCCGAAGCGCGCTGCCGGCCGATCAATCAAAATACATCAGCGAGCTAAGTCACGTATTTCTGGTTGCAGTCAGCGCACTTGCAGAAGCAGAAAATACTAAGAGGTCGTTAATAGCAGTTGCTATTTTCTGCGCTTGATGTACGAGCGTGGCGTTTCGTTCGTGCAAACTGAAGTGAAGAGATACGGACGGCTTGATGGCATCCCTGGATGAAATCCAATATTGTGTGGTGTCCGGCAAGTTGATTCAATGGTGCCTTCATGTTTACCTCGTGTGTCATGTTTGTACTACAAACTCTTTAAGCTTTCACGCCGATTTACCGAACATATCGTCGACGCGATGGAAAGCATAAATTCGTACATTTACACATGCAACATATTAATCCACATCAAGTTAATTGGGATTAAGATCAAATGGCTTCGGGCACTATTTCAAGGAATGCATGTCAGAAGGAGCTTCACACGGCACACACACATGCGCCAACAATGATAGGAACACAAAACAACTAACAAATAGTTTAGGCGCGCAGCAGGACGCATTTAAATATCCAACGCGTATATACCCGTATTTCTTTCGTCTACTTAAAAACAACTTATGCCAAAGGTTAATTCTCACCTACACCCACGCGCCTCTCAAATGTAAAGAAAATTAAAAGCAAAAGGGTTCACAAAGATGAGTTTCGTTCAAGATTTATCGTATGCCTTTAGAACACGACTCAACCAACCGACAAATAAAAGAAAAGCTAAAGACCAATACATGTCCACAAGATGCATGAGTTATCATACGCGTTGTTATTCACTATCTAAGAGAATGCAAGCAGAAAACGCACCCAATGCAAAGAAGGACCTCACACGTATATAGCAAACCGACAATCGAAAAGTTTACGATGCATTTCGCACAGACTCACTCATTCGCATATGCATATGAGTTTAATTTGGTTTAGAGCTTTAACTCAACACGCAGAACGCTATGCTGGCTTGCACGGCTATCGAACAAAGTTGAAACGAGGGGCGCATTCAAAGGAAAGCCAACCATCCACCTCTGAAGACAAAAAGAAACATTCGCGCACTGTGGTAGTACCGTAAATGAGAAATTTGTTATGTCTGACAACTGCTGTTTGAGTGACGTTCCGTTGAGTGGCTTTTCGTTGGTGTAAGAAGAATCTCCATTGCAGTTCGCTCGAGCACGCATGCAATGTGTCGGCATGTGTGCACGAGTGCGAAACGAGAATTCTTTTTCGCGGTTTTTCCTTTTTTGCTGCGCAGCCAGTCTCATCAGAAGCCAGAAAGGTTGAAATCAGAAACATGGGCGAAATTCGTGTAGTTTGCACGCTCGTCCGTTCGAATTAACATTACGGAGCTAATGCAAGAACCCCCTGAAGTTCCATCTTAATTAACAGTAAAAGGCAGCGCGGCATTTCTAATTTTATCATTCAAATTCGTTTACTCCCAGCCCAATATTTACGACTCGTGGAAATAACGCGCCGACGAAGAAAGAAAGCATATAAGTATTTATTTATACACGACTGGAAACTGTTATATTTCTCCCCTTTAATGAGTTCGCCGCGTACGCGCAAAGTGTGTACGAACAGTCCTAATTTATAACATAATTAATTACCCACATTAAAAACGCGACGTAAACAATGCCCAAACTGCCCAAAATTACTTTTTTAACTACTGCATATATCTGCTTAACGGCTTCGAACATCTAAGAAACAACGAGAAACAGAAACAAAAGTAATCGTTTGATGGCTATACATTCGTTAAAGGCATTAAAAACTACAATTACCGAGAACATTATTGAAGCATCTACTCAAAGCCGATGCATCATCGTAAAATAAAAAGAAGAGCAAAACAGCACTCATTGCGGTTTTAAGAGCAACGGATCATCAAAGGGTAATTGCTAAATTACACGCAATCTCTAAATAATAATACTACAAACATTTGGCGTACAATTACTTATGACTGTTGTAATTGAATAGCAACCATATGAACAATGGACCTCTTACACTTCATTTATTTGTACGAGTTGAAAAGAAGCCAAAAGGAAAACAATAATTGGTAATAAATTCTCAAGAAGAAGCCACACACCATCATTGTGGATGCCAAATGCATGCTGGGGTATCTGGCAATAACTTTCCAATTGTTGTTCTAGCATTGCGCACAAAAGTTTATTCGCAAACGCCAAGATTTACAACTTTATTTCGTGTAATTCGATATTTGAATGTTATAAGCTGCGAGTGCGGCGGATTGAGACGTTCGATGCTCAAGGTAAAGCACAATTTTACAAGCCCATTGACATTGCTGATGTGATGCTGTGCCAGAGTGCTGCACCTTTATTTACTTGGGCATCTCACCGCTCTCACAGACCCATGAAAAATGCGTTTGTAATTTAATACTAAATAAATAACTTAATGTTCATACGAAAGGTGTAAATTGTAAGTTATTCGATTTTCTGATGGAGATACAATGTCATGTTGAAGGTGCAATGTCAAAGAAAACAAGAGTTTTCGCAAACTTTGCTTACCATAAATTTAAAATAACCAAATAGTAAAATTTTATTTTATTACACGGTTACACAGTTCGTGAAGGAATAAATTATTGTACTTACGTATTTAATTAATAAGAAAATTTCAAATAATCGACGTTTTCAATTTCAAACGCAATGAGATATTTCTGAGTTTCGGTTTTACGAATGTGACACAAAGAAGAGACCGATAACAACTCTTTAGAACTATAATACGTTTCATTTTCGACAAGAAGCAACCTTTGCATTTCTAGCAACCATTTATTTATTTTGTATTTTCCATCATAAAACTCGCGAAAGAATTGCAAATGTATAAAAAAAGCAGAGAAAATATTAGTGTATTTGATATAAACAACCGCACACGACAAAAGAAACTCAACATAATAGATTGTGTTTTAATATCGCGTGATAATTATGTATTATTATGTTCTTTCTTATAGTATACACAGCTATTGCCAGAGTATGTGCTTATTGTGCTGAAATAAGCAATTTGAAAAGTATAAAAAATCAAGCAACATTATTAAATATTAAAAGCAACCTGGAAATTAGGGTTGATATACAAATTCCGAATAAAGCAACTAATGCAATGGTGAAAAATCCACCCTCGCCGTTATTAGCTATTAGTAAGTATTTCGTAGGCGATGATTCATCAACTTTCAACTCCATATCGAATCCGCTGGCATTCAACAATATCACATAATAGGCTTTTCACTCCTTATTCTGACCCACATCTAACATAAAACCGCAATTTGAATTTAATTTAACAACGAAGCGGCGTTAAATAAAAACACTCCGATCAATCTTCTTCAAGCGTTTCCCCAACGGTTGGTTCCCTCAACGCTACAAACAACTTCTTCAGACTGATGGGAATGCCTGCCTTCTATGCCTATGATTACACTCACGCACAACATGCATTTCACACATAGGCACATAACATTAATGCAATTTGATTGAGAAGATGGCAAAGTTCGATAACAATGTATCGCATTGTAATTAAATTTTCATAATGACTATTTATAAGAGGTCACAATAGGTCAGCACGATTTCAATTTCATTTATATTCATTTCGTACCCCCCTTATACTCAAATCAATCGATGTGTCAAGTCAGTCAATGAATGTGCCTTTGTTAATAAATCTGTTGAAGCTCTTTTATTGAGCTGCTTGCTATGCGTTAAATTTGTATATTTGGATAAATGAGTCTAAATTTCACATTTCATGCGAATATTTCTCATCAATTATGAGGCTATTCAATTAATAAACAAAGCATTATGCCGATGAAAACTGAAAATAAATTATCGCGCATTATCGTCATAAAAGGTTTAATAATACGAATAACAATATCATAAATCGTCAACTTTTTTCATGAAAAGATAAAACGTAATTAAATGGCAAAATATAAATACATCGAATGCTGTTTCTATATTATCTAATGGATTCAATAAATAAGCTTTTTCATTTAACAAACTAAAACATATCTGAATAAGTGAACAATAAACGACATTGTGCCTGGCACAAGAAGCCTCCTAATTGTTTGAAAGCAAATACTTAAAGAAATTGATATAAAGCATGAACTTTAACTTACATATTTTATGCTTGCACAGTACAGTCATATGTTGCCGAAGCAATTAATGAATATTTTTACTGCTTTAATGAGCTCATTAAAACACATTTCCAAGTGTTTTTATTACAATTTTTAATTAATTTTTATTACATTGACGGAACCTATGCATACCAATTTTAAGCTCGAATTGATAATTCATATCATTTTTAATTGAAACAGTTGTTACTCATTTCAATTATTTCAATTGCACCAGTGATAGTTTATTGTAAAATGTGAAATTTGTTTTCAATATAAAATTGTTTTAATGGCTTTACTATCATTTTATCAGTTTCTTTCTTTATCACAAATATAGAGTAAGCAAATATTTGTAAAAGCGTTTTAATAAAATAAATAAAACAACGCTTTAACCTTAAGAACACGCATTAAGTTATATAATCCCAAACAAATGGTTGCTATTATCGGCGCTTTAATGATCATTATCGTTGAGCTTGTAAATACATATACATATAAACTTTTATAACATAATCGTTGATTTCCGCGACCGCAATTTATCACCAGTAACGATGATATATACTTAATTCATCAGTTGACAACTTTGATCCTCGTGTTACAAGAGAAGCACGCGACAATCGCCTCTTGAAATAAATAATTTCCCATTTAACGCTCCATTTTGTTAACAATGTCATTGTATCAAATAAACGCTACATAAATTCATTCAAGCTCATAACATTTTAAATATTATTTTTGATTGCGGGAATACTCAGAATTTTATAGAAGGTGTTTTTTAAAAATTAATTTCGGCGTATAAATATGAAACAACATGAAATGGGTACACAGACGCAAAAATTAAAAAATCACCCCGTATTTCATATAAAATATTGAAATATGAGCGAAACAAATCGAAATTCCTTTAATTAGATGCAGAAATGTAGTCGCAAAGCAAAAATGTACAATGCATGTCAATGTAAAGAAACTGATCGGTTTATTACAGTTGAAGATGATGAATTCGGTTTTGACGTGCCAATCGTGATTGTAATTCTTTCGTCGTTGCGCTCCTGTTGCTCGAAATAACCATTATACAATGCTGTATGTATTACAACAACAATACAAGTGTTTGCAAAGCTGATGGATTTTCGTTACATTATTTTTTTAATCATAACAGAGTAAGCGCTCTGAGTGCATGCAACTTTATTTAAATCTGATTTATACTGTGCGCTCTTTAATCTTATTACGATATTTGTTCGAAACACAATTATCATGCGTCCGTGTGTGAATAGTTGGTGAGCATTCAGTCGCTGTTTTTCGTTACTCCGCCTATACAAAGAGTGTCGCAAGCACAATTGATTGGCAATGATATAATTTATGAATGTGCAGCAAAACACCTTGTATACTACCTACTGTTGCGAAGAGAATACAAGTTATTGTGTTTTGGCGCAAATTAGATTTTCATGCTGCGGCTGGCACGACGCGGCATTACGTTTCGCCGCTAAATTAAAACACAATTAAATAAGACGAAATGCAACTGCCGACGAACAAAATTACAAACGCGAGGATTCTTCTTGCATCACGCAGCCAGAGATAAACCTCCTAGTCCTAGGTATCTACCTAGTGCGTGCATTTCGCATTGCAAAAACCAAGTTTGCACAATTATGTATCGCAAACTCCCTCTCACTAATACTAATGCCGCTTTGTATATATTTATTCTTCTGAATGGGATGGAACTGATGGGGTACGGATGGGAGCACATTCAACTTGCGCTGCGAGGGTAAGTAAATGCGGTATGCACTCGCACTAAAGTGATTCGAATTGGATTATTGTTTTTGAGTACGAGTGGATTTGCAAGAAGGCTCAGCACGCAGCGAGCGTATTTTGTTTGTTTGGTATGTGGGTGTTTTGAAGCGTAGACTAATCGTTTCAATTACTGAGATTCTTACACCCACTTACACTTCTCGTTAGCGCAATTTGTGCAGACGTTTCCCTATGAGGGCATTATAATTGCGCTTCATGCGTTTTTAGTCTTCCTCAACTCTCAAGCAACACTTTCGATTTCAAACGAATCGTTGCATTGCGACAACGAATTGGAAAATTAACGCATCAGGATGCACTCAACGGATACATTTTGCTGCATGTAATTCGCCGAATATGTATATTCGGGAAACCCTTGAAAACGGGAAAATATTATCGTTCCGACTCCAAAGGCACTCATGACGTTGATGCATTACGATTGCACCATGCAGACCATGTAAACTAAGTTGAATACGCTTGCTGCACTATGCTGGTGCCACTACCATGCTATGGGGTTGTTTATTATTGTCTGCAAATGACTATGTAATGTATACACGACGTCTGTGACGAGCGACTCACTGAAAATAGGGAATTCGACCAGAAACCACCAGAACAATAACAAACTTTCACTGCTAGATTCCACTCTTAGTCAATTTGGACCAACTCTTCTTAACTGTCATTTATATTTGGAATAAAACCACAAACAAAATCTTAGAGCAGGCTTTTAGATTAAAATTAAGCCAGTTCATTATTTTGATAGTTGTTTGGCTGCAGCTAATCTGCATTAAATAACATTTTAAACTTTCAACATCAGTTTGAACACACACGAGTATAGTGAAGTCCTTTGTGGTCTGTTCATTGTGTGTTCTTCTACCGTAATACGTATTCAAAAGCAACAATTAATTAATGATCGTTGTTGGCCCACATAAATACAACCTTAATGGATGATGACTAATGAGTTGTCCGCAACATGGTGGACATCAATCTTTTACAGCTCGATTGGCTTAAAAGAAGTTTAATAAGCGGCAGTCGCATTCATCTTCTTTCACCAGCGCATCAACAATTCTCACCTCGTGTTTTTCGTTCCTTATTTCTCGATTTGAAACTGGACTGCCCAGCAACATGAAACTTTTAAACTATCTGGAGTTGACTGAATGCATGATGCTGCATGGTTGCAGCAGTTAAATGCGCTTCGTGTGCGCCCAAGTTCCTAGTTCGTAGGTGTTGAGTATAAATTGTAAAATAGATTAGACTAGACTTTATTGTTGTTTAGTCGGCTTAAATAATAAATAAATCACTCGGCGTATTCGATGTTGACCAATAAAAATTTACATAGCACACTTAAAAGAATGTCCCTCGAAAATGTATTCTCAATCGTTGGGTGTCTTGTCTGAAGAGATTCACGAGTTGCCCATGCATGAAGTCGGTAAGGCAACCGCAAGCTGTGCGCGCATGATAATCTCGAATTTAAATTGCATTTTATTTTCTATGGTTCACTCGATAGTCATTCACTGGTCCCAGTAAATTACTGAACGCATTTGAATGGCTCTAATCAAGCACGAACGCACAATAGCAAGTTATTGACAGGCAGGGCAATCATCGACAAATTTTCGATGACTATTATTTTTATAGTAACACAACGCTGGTATACATACACGCACCGGTTGGGCGCACGCACAGATGCAGAACACGCGTTCGCGGGTCCTATAAATGGCACTGATTGAGTGTGTATGTGGGGTCGGGGGCACATGCAGGGTCGACGACGAGATGAAAAGCACCTCATCGTAATCGCACTACCCCCTAGTAGTTGTTTTGTCTGGCAGTGCCAGATTTTTTAAAGCGAACCCTCTCCGGGCTGCAACCACCCTGCCTCCTCCAGCCTGGTGTTAGATTCCTTCCGATTGTCAGCCGCAGCCGGCGAAACGCGTGGCGCTTTTACATACAACACGTGCAGTTAATGATACGGCACCAAGCAACCGGAGAGAGACTGATGTTACCGCAATAAAATGCCGACGCTCGCTGGAGTGTAACATGCATGGTGTTGATGTCCTCGGTTATAAACAGCGAATCGCAACAATACTTACAACTAACTAAGGCTATTGTTAGAAATCTATTTAACGACACGCGAGAAAGAAAGTTCAAATTAAATTTACTCTTAAACGACATCGTGCTATTTGTTCCATTAGAGCGTATGTTAAGTCGTGTCATGCTTTTCAATTCCCAACGGCTGCCAATAAAATTTAATCTATTCAACTATTTCAAAAATAGATTTATATTGGGCATACCAACTTTTGTTCACTCAATTTCGAGTGAAAATTAAACTCCTACACCTTTCCACTTTCCGTCATCAGGTAAACTTGTTGCGAAGTGGAATTGATCAATCATCTCTTCGATAGTTTTATAGCAAACTTCGTGGCTGG